>OX637565.1:12868683-13115339 GCA_951800025.1 Oligia strigilis
CAGATAGGGAAATAATAATGCCAAAAGCCGTGAGTTCGTACCGGCATTACGAAATAAGTTATCTGTAGTTGAAAATCATTAAAAAAAACAAATGACGGCAATGACGCATGCGTAAATCGATACTCGCGTGATGTTAATGTTATTGTTTATCAAAACTTTAGAACAAAAATGGTATGCATTTGTATGTCTGTCTGTCTCACTCATGGCAAACATGTCCACTATCCATCTCTCTCATCATTTTGCCGTAATATTAAGAACCTACCAAGAGCTTGTGCGAATAAAAAACATTTTAACTGAGTAAAATGGGTTAGCAAAAATCGGGTTACTTGAGGTTTTTAGTTTTTTACTCGTTTTTTTAGTACGAAAGTGACAAGTATTGTACCATTTTACAATCCTGATTAAATGCGCCAACTTTTAATGGCACTTGCCAAGGCACTCTAGTACATTTTTTTTAAAGGAGAGCCTTTCAAAGTCGACAAATTTTGAAAATTTTAAATTCATAGTTTAACAAAGTCTTAATTCTAGGAAACTTGGGGCAATTGTGTCATTATTTTTGACTGTGATTCTTAGAAATATTATTAAGGGTTACGGTTCCAAAGTTTAAATTAACAAAAATAATAAAAATTAACCACAATAACCGAAAAATGGTTACAGATTGACCAAATTTTTAGATTTTTCTTAAATGCCCATAATTTTCAAACTGCATGGGATAGATTTTTTTTTCTGATTTTTCTCATGATGTTTACGATCAATCCTGTCGCCCCGTTTCGGCTTGACGTTGAGTTCTGGGACACCCTGTATAACTATTTATTTATTTATTTATTCAAACTTTTCGCACAAAAAGGTACAAAGGCGGACTTAATGCCTTAGGCATTCTCTACCAGTCAACCAAGGGTGGTGAAGAGATTAAATGGTAGGTGCTTTGGTTGAAAGGAACAATGATAAAAATTAAAAAAAAAACTATTAAAACTAGGTACACAAATACATAAATAGGTTATATACACATACATACTATTTACTATAATATACAAATTCAAGGGAGAGAGGTGTTGAGATGACTCTACGCTATAACTATGGTGAGAAGCAGAAGTGTATTTCTAAAATATATTTATTTAAGAAATATACTTCTGCTGACGTCTTTAGGGAGGACAGGGCGACGTAATTGCTTGCCTTAAAAGTATTCAAACTTGTTTGAAATTAATATATCAACTTTATTAGAATGGTAATTACGTTGATTTCAGCACTGCAGACCCACCGTAACCAGGGGTACGGTGGGTCTGCAGTACCCCATAACAAGGGGTATCGTATTACCCAGTAACTGGGTTGTGGAGGTCAGATAGGCAGTCGCTCTAAGTAAAATACTGTTAATCAGCTGCATCCGGTTACAATGGAAGCCGACCCCAACATAGTTGGGAAAAGGCTAGGCAGATGATGACGTTGATTCCAGAGTGAATTATGTGAAAGAAACTGTGAATTACGGATAACATAAATAGGTCTCTTATTATAAAATATCTCTTATTATAAGGTATCTTTTTATAAAATAAAAAATTTTGTTTCATCATTTAGTTTTATTTATCCTTCTGTAAACGAATGAATGTCAATGAGCATTTTGCCAAATTGTTACCTTCATCTTTTCTGTATGTACCATTTTTGTTTTAGCATGGCAACAGAGCAGTGGTGGCTCAGTGGTAACAGCCCCGACTTGTAGGTCGTGGGTTCGAACCCCGACAGGCGAGCTTTTCTTGGTAAACATATTTTCATCACCAATGATCTCGAAGCTGTGAAGGAAAACATCGTGAGAAAACCGGCATGTCCTAGTACCAAAAATTCGGTGGGCTCGCGTGGTAGATTATACCTCTCAAACAGGAGGCGGCACAGATGAGCTTGTAATGTTCCCACTGCTGACACAGGACACTGGTCCCAGCAGTGGGAACATTATAGGCTGATTATGCTATGATAATAACAGGCGCTTTCCCTAATATCACTTCAAAGGAACTCGAACTATGAAATAATTACATATGACGTAGCGTTTTCGATTAGTGAAATATGTTGAGTATCACGACCAATGTCTTAATAAGGGATCATGTGATGTGGAGGACCGAGAGAAACGTTATGAGGGTTCTGAGTATGAATATGTATGGCTAGGGGAAACGAAAGAAACGGTGGATGGAGCATGTAAAAGATGGTATGGCTTGAAAGGAGATGACTAACATAGAAGTATGGAAGCGTATAGAAGAAGAAGACATGTTGCGCCAACCCCAAATAGATAAGGCTTATCCTTGCAAGAGGCTAGAGATTGATGACATCACAATAGATGTTAATTCGGGACGCCAATGAAAAGTTTCCCTTTTTGTAATGGAATATCAATAAATGAAGTTAGGTCTTCAAATAATAGCCCTCCAGACCGTATTTCGGTCATGGCGGCCTATCTCAACCAAGACTTCGGCGCGGGAGATATTATAGTGCAAAAGTACGTGCACAGACACACGTGCACTCCCTTTTCCTTCAGTTCGATGGGACGGTACGCAATCCGACACGACCGGAGAGAGATCAGGCGCAGGACCAACGCCAACGTTAAGACACCGCTAATTTCCAAACTCCGGCCGTTACCAAGAAATTCCTGATGAAAAAATCCAATGACACTTTGCCCGACCTGGGAATGGAACCCAGGACCCCACGCTCAACAGTCACGCTTGCGACCACAAGACCAGCTGAACAGGGGGTCTACTCCGAAGCGGTTAACCACAGCATCGGCCGAATGTTCGGTCATTTTCTACTACCTTTCATTTCCTTTATTGACTATAGGTCCCGACTAAACTGTGCCAATCCGAACCTTTTTAGAACCCTTACCCTTTTTTTTTTTAATTCGTAGTAGGACAACAATATTCGAATCAGAAAATGACCGAACATTCGGCCGACACGACAATCAACCACTTCGGAGTAGACCCCCTGGTCTTCTATTCACCAGCCCTTCTATTGCCATGCTAAAATACAAATGGTACAGCTTCTCTTATAGGATGTTGTGGAGTTCCAAAACAGTCTACTTATTTCTTTTTCTTCTTTTTGGGGTCTTCTTCTTCACATTTGCCACCAGGATGTAGCATATCCGTCTCGTGGCAGGATCGTGTCCGACATATCCTACAAGCTAGTTCATGTTCCCTCTTGAGCCTTATTTTTGGATCCAATTCACCTTTATTATCCATACAAGTCTGTGCCTTACTAGCTCCAGCTTTTTTTTCAAGTAGGGTGCAAGGGTTTATGTCAACAGGACAGATGTGGTCATCCGGATCAAGTTGTTTTGGTTTTGGTGTACATTTTGGGACGCACTCGTCTTCGTCGGAGTACTCGTCTTCGTCGGAGTCCTTTTCTGCCATTGAGTAGGGTTCATTATTTTGTGAGAAGAGTTCTGAAAGATGTTCGTATTTGCTGATCCGATCTGATATTATTTTACATTCGGATGATCATAGTGTAAATTAATTAAAATATTTGTTGGGATTTTATTCCTCTGTTTTTTTTGTGATTTTTTTGATAGATGATATTCGTCACTAACTTGTCACATGTTTTGTGACATGCTCTGTGTTTTGTGACAGGAAAAGTTTTCTCTTTCTCAGATAATATTTATTTTGGCCTGAACAAAGGAGTTCTTTTAGAAGATTTCACCAGTCTGGCATACAACCAGGATTATGCCTTGTTCAGACAGAGGTGGTGGTAGTTAAGTGGCCATTTCCAGCCCTTTCACATTTATTTTACCTCCGACAGCAGCAGCCGATTTGCAACCTTAGTGTAAAGAAAATAAAGATCGTTGTGATTTTGACAGACTTCCTAATTACAGCAACCCAATAGCACCGTAATTGCCATGATAATAAAGATCACTGTGATATATATTGACAGTGATGCAAAGTCCGAGGTGTGAAGCACGATTTTGAAATTTCCCGCGACGCCGCATGTGAGAACCTCGCGGTATCGAGTGGCAACACTGGTCGGCAGAACTCGCGCCAAGACCGACTGAGATGAGAATCTGATGGACTGGAAGTGCCTTTTCACACGTCCCGGCAACCGGGTAGCCGGTGCCGACTATCCGGTAACATTGCCAGGCAAACTACGCCGGTACGTGTGAAAGCTAACGTACATGGCTATACACTTCGCCGCCGGGTACCCGGCACCGGCTACCCGGTTTCCGGGACGTGTGAAAAGCACCTTAAACGATAATTTACATGTGCATGTATCTTCATCTGGCAAGTTGACAAATATAAAATGATTCCGTGTGTATGAGTGCTTAATTCAGTAATAAAGAACCTACGAGTTAAAGAGGTAAAATAGCTGTGAACGGTCTGAACAATGCATAAGCTGCATTCCCAGTGTAGAAGCTGTAAAAAAAACCGGGCAAGAGCGAGTCGGACTCGCGCACCGAGGGTTCCGTACCATCATGTTTTTAAATTTTCACCGGCGAGCTACTTATACTAGATCTCGTTCAAACCAATTTTCGGTGGAAGTTTACATGGTAATGTCATATATTTTTTGTTAGTTTTATCATTCTCTTATTTTAGAAGTTACAGGGGAGGTACACACATTTTACCACTTTGGAAGTGTCTCTCGCGCAAACTTGCGCAAATTCAGTTTGAAAAAAAAAAGATACCTATTAGAAACCTCAATATCATTTTTGAACACCTATCCATAGATACCCCACACGTGTGGGTTTGATTTGTGGGTTCAGTTCTAAGTAGGTTTATTGTTTTTTTTTTCTATTTTTGTGTGAAAATCTTAATGCGGTTCACAGAATACATCTACTTACCAAGTTTCAACAGTATAGTTCAAGTTTCGGAAAAAAGTGGCTGTGACATACGGACGGACAGACAGTCATGACGAATCCATAAGGGTTCCGTTTTTTGCCATTTGGCTACGGAACCCTAAAAAGGTGCGAGTTTCCAAAGAAGCAGTGCTATATAGTGGTTTTACCATGGACGTACTTCTATACAGGGTTATTTGTAAAACACCAGCAACCTCTTAAGAGGTCATTGTACTCATCATTATGAACAACTTTTACTATGGGACCAAACCTAAAATCGCGAAAAAAAAATCAGCTGTTCCCTACATTTTGACGAGTTATACGAACATAAATGTAGGGAACAGCTGATTTTTTTTCGCGATTTCAGGTTTGGTCCCATAGTAAAAGTTGTTCATAATGATGAGTACAATGACCTCTTAAGAGGTTGCTGGTGTTTTACAAATAACCCTGTATATTACGTCCATGGGTTTTACTGAATATCCATAAACAAAACTCTATCTACTAAAGCAAAGTTAAAACAAGTTGTGGGTTTCAAACACTGACCTATATAATACAATAGAGGTTTCAAATATACCTACTGATTTGTATACTCTTTTACGACATATCTCCGCAGTGTAGCTACGGCCACATCACGAGCTGGGGGGCGGGCGCTCTGGTATTTGCTCTATTGAAAGTTGAATAAAATAGCTGTTCTATTTTGTCATGATAAAAAAGGTACGATGCTCGTTTGCTCGTCCCCCAGCCCGTCCGCCAGCTCGCGGTGTGGCATGTGCTTAACACTGCTAAACACCTAAACGAATGTTTACTAGATGGCACTAGTGGTGTGATAATGGCCCAGTGGTTAAGGCTCGCGCTTCTCAAGTACCAGGGGGCTGACCATCACCTCTTAAAGCAGGGCAGAAGTTGAACTGCTCTACTTTTTTGTACTTAAGACGTCATACAAAAAATTAGTGCAGTTCAACTTCTGCCCTGTTTTAAGAGGTGATGGTAAGCCCCCAGGTTATGGGGTCTGGGGTCATTTTATATTTTCCAAGTTTATATCTGACATTACTGACATGCATAATCAGCCTATAATGTTCCCACTGCTAGGAGACAGGTCTCCTCTCTGAAAGAGGGAGTGGGCCTTAATCTATCATGCGGGCCCAGTACGGGTTGGTGGACGTCTTCGAATTTTTGGTTCTTCCTTCCATGAGGCAATGCATGCCGTTTCCTCACGATGTATTTTCCTTCACCGTTTTGAGAGCAGTGGTGACGAAATTAAATACACAAAGTGTCTCCCTGGGTTAGGACTCCACAATCTACACCCGATACCTCTGGGCCACCACTGCTGCACATCGCTGACATACTTACGCCGAAAAAAACCACCGTGAAGAAATGTGGACATCAAAAAATTATAACGTCTGATAAAACAAGAATAAATAAATAATAAATCAGTTTGATTTAAGCAATCGAAAACAATTAAATTACATTTAGATAGTTGAAGAATTTATTAGTGTATAAAATACCACCAAACTATAATAAAACTAACGTATAATTTATTCTTATGAAATAGTCCTGATTTAAAGTATGTTAAGTAGAAATTTCTTGAGTTTTGATTCGATGGATCTTCATCATACTCATTTTCGACTTGTCTCCTGGTCCCATATGCTATTACGAGGGACAGAAACGTAGAGGAGTAAATGTCTTGTTAAAGTAAAAATATTGAATTCAGGATTAGACAATTGTTGGTCTTCTTTCAATATCTGTTCCGCTATCTTAGTGAATATCTATAATCGTTTTGGTTTTCTAAAATTCTTGATGAATAATATCTGTATGTTCAAGAACGCTTTCAATTTGCTTGCCTTTTGAAATATCTGTTTGGCAGCTTTCATTATTGGTTCTACCCATATTTTGCACAGCTCTTTGGCTTTGTAGAACATGATTCTCGTTTATATAATATAGCAAAGTTTTGAAAGTTTAGGTGTGTTTTCTCGTATTTTATCTGAGGTACCGGATTCTATGTTCTGGGTGATATGTCAGTTCGGTAGTCATTTTCTTAATTTGATTGTGATTCTTCCTTTTGTTTCTTGGCTTTACCTTTGGGGCAAAGCTTCTTGGGCTGTTCAGGCTTACCGCCATATCTCTTCTTGTCCGGACATATAGCATTCTCGACAGCCGTGTGACCACTTTCGTTGCGGTTCTCTGTTGGAGACGAACTAGCCGGAAGAACTAGTTTACGTTCTTTGCCCTTCTTCTTCTTCTTAGGAGGCATTATATCATCTTCTTCTTATCTTCTTCTCAAAATAAGAATAGGATTTTTTATATAGGAAATAAGGTCTAAAAGTTGGATTTCGAATTCAGATTGTGCTGATTCGAGTTACGTTACATTTTGATTTGTTTTTACAGCACTTAATCTGCTTTCAAATAATTTTATTTCGAAAAAAATCACAGACAGATTTTTTCTAAGAATTTTCCTTTTTGCCAAAAATCATTTCCTGAGTAGTCTATGATTTTCTGTATGACGTTTTGACCAAAGAGAAAAACAAAAGTGCTGTAAGTCAAATTGTGGATCTTTTTTTTTTTTGACAAAGGAGTTTGGCGATAATATATATTGACTACCAACTTTTATCGAACCTGAGACCAAGAAGGCACGCAAGATCCAAGAGGCAAAGAATCTGGGTTTAGGCCCTTGGTACACGACACAGTTTCGTTAGAAAGAAAGAAAATACATTTATTAAGCGAAAATACACAAAATCTCCGGGACGGGAAAACTCGCAGATCTAGAATTTGTCATCGAGTTTATATACCTGGAATCGCTACCTAATGACCAGGCAGAAAGCGAAAGAGAGATCAAGAGAAGAACTCAAATGGCCCAAGCTGCGATGAGGTAGCTGACACGTATTTGGCAGGATTCTGTCCTGCCAAATACGTGTCTCTCAGGTCTCCAATGTTACCAAGAGGAGAATAGTCCGGACACTGGTTTTCTCGATATTCCTTTACAGAGCAGAGTGCATATCATGTGGAAGCAATACATATATTGAGTATTGATTCGTGGACGATTCGGGCAATAAAACGGAAAAAGATAGAAGCTTTTGAGATGTGGTGTTGGCGAAGAATGCTCCGCATACCATGGACCGCCAAGAGAACGAACAAATCTATCCTAAGATCAACTACGCATAAGAAATAGATTGTCATGACACGATCTGTTACCGAAGGATTCTCGGTTACTTCGGTCACATTGTCCGTTGGGATCTATATAATCTCGAAAAGTTGGTGGTAATGAACAAGGTAGATGGGAAAACACCTCGTGGCCGGTCACCTAACCGCTGGCTAGACCAAGTAACCGCCCTCACTGGACTCTCTGTTACGAGCGCCCTGCGAGAAGCTGAGAACCAAAAAGCCATGAAGGCCTTTCAGGAACACGACCTTCAGTAATGCAGTACGCGACCAAGAAGAAAAGAAAAAGACACAATACATCAGCTACATACATCAAATAAAAAGTGTAAAGTCCGATGTAAAGGCTCCTACAAACAGGCGCGACACGCGATAAAATCGCGCGCGACACAAAGGCACCGCAAGTCGCGCAACGGCGGGCGGTGATTTTGTGTCGCGCGCGATTATATCGAGTGTAGCGCCTGTTTGTAGGAGCCTTAAGAAGTTAGTAGGAAAGAGTGCCTCACAGCTGCGTCAAAAAGGCCCAGTTCAGCAAAAATGCCAGACAACTATTGCCTGACGCTAGTTTTCAACTGGACCTGATGTATGAGGTGACGGATGTAAAACAATTTTATACTGCAACGTGACTCGCATAGTTAATTAAAATAAATTTGTGTCAGATAAAAATAGTGACGAATATGTATAACAGACGCCATCACATCAAGCTACCTACCCGAAACTGTCAAATTTTCCCAATCAATTTTGAACCTTTGAAGCTTTAGCGATAAAGTTGAGAATATATTATTGAAATTTGACAGATTGTAGTAGCTTGATGTGCTGGCGTCTGTACATAAATAGTGTGATATTGTATTGAGTAACATTGCAAGAATATACAAAAAAAAATCTGATAAATAAAGGAGACGGCCGCATCACAATGCGGCGCATAAACCGCGCCGTGGAAAAAACGTATAACGCGGACAACCGTGCCTGTCGCAAGGTCGTCAGCTGTGTAGAGGCGAATAAACAGTAGCTTTTTACTGTAAGAAACGTGTGTGTACAAAGAGCCCGCCATGACTTTTCCGTTCTACGACTAGTGAAGCACGAAGAAGCCTCCTCGTGTAGCGCAGTTTGTTCCGCCAATTACTCAACTGAACCGAGCGTTCGGCGCATCCTGGACAGTCACACCTAACACTTGATTTGACTGGTCAATTCTTCCCTTGCGGTGGTAGGGCTAACGCCCGCCTGGTTTGCGACCACCCTCCCACCGGAGTCCGGCGTCAAGCAGCCTGCTGTGTTTCGTCAATGCGTGGGAGTTACAGTGCCTTAGCCATCTTCTGGGCACGCTCGTTCTATCATAGAGCTCAAGAGCGGGCCCATTTAGCAATAAAAAACATAAAAAAATTTAAACAGAGGCAAAACTGCCCGTTCTAACGCACAGATTTGATTATGGTTCTATCTCTTTCTCGCGTGATGTCGCCGATCTGCTCGGAAACCATTTACACGTACGCGCTCAGCCCGCTATTTTGATACGGTGCCGCGTTACTTTCGCACATATCTGTGGCATTCGACAAGTTTATAAAGCGAAATTTAATTTTATTTGTAAAATGGAAGTTGATTTTACGGATAAACTAATTTAGGAGGTCTGAAGTAGGCCTACACTGTATTTACTAAGTCGAAAGTGACATTTTGTTTCCTACAATTCAACTGACTCTCATGACGTACCGCTAATCCAATCGCGACATGATGTAGTAGTTTCTTAGCGAAATTTTCGCGGCGGAAATGTGCTAAGGCCCTTAATATCAATCCCTTTGGCAAGGCGTTTCCACCAGAAATGAGCGAGGGTGCGTAGCGAGGGATGTGTGTGAAACTAACATCGCTTCATTTTCATAGCTTGAGCTAAGCTAGTGTTGTTATTGGTTAGTTTTACGCACAAGGGCCCTCGCTCATTTCTGGTGGATACACAACCTTATGTTAAAGATCAGACCGGACAGTCTGGTGCGGAAGATGGTGAACTGAGTATTGTATTGCAAATTGGGAGAGTAGTTTATCAATGGAGTATAGGGTGCGTTGATTGAGTCATTGGGTATTCTTTATAGCAACTTTGACATAACATAACATAACGCCTGTAAACCCTCAAGGGATAAGCAGAAGTGTAGGTACCTATAGTACAACTACATTTCGCCAGTTAGGCCGTTTACACATTATGGTGCCGCTGTATTAGTCACCCTTGGATTTCTATGGACCCTCACACACGGCACTGCTGCGGCGGCGGCGAGTTTTGAAGTCTTGATACCGCGGCGGCGAAAAACTGCCGTTGAGGTGCCATGTGTTAACGTTCTTATGTTTAAGTCCCGTATCACTGACTCTGGCAGGGCCACCACCAGGGATTTTGATTTTGATAATACAAAAAATTAGTCACTAATTAGTCGAAATTTGTCGCCGAATATCAGAATTTGTCGGTCACTGGCTCAAAAGATATGGGTTTATAGGTGGCCAATCTGGAAAGAGTCTCCCCAGCAGGGCCACATTTATATCTCAAAAACTAGGGCACCTAGCGAAGATCTGTTTTTTCCCATATTTTGTCACCAATTAGTCGGAATCAGTCGCCAAATATCAGAATTTGTCGGTCACTGGTTCAAATGATATAAGGGTTTATAGGTGGAAATATTTTTTCTAGGCAATTTTTCGTGAACTCTTCGATCTAGCTCTTGGACTATACCTTAATAATTGAACTCAATATATCTCCTAAAGACTCCTAAGACCAGATTAAATCTGTGACTGTGAATGTGAATCCCTGATGGTGGCCCTGCCAGAGTCAGTGACACTTAAGTCCCGGGGGTGAACTTATTATAGCTTCGAAATATTAAAGGAAAATAAAAGGTTTCTATTTTATAAACTCATATGCTTTATTTCGTACTGGTGCGTTTGCCTTACAAATATACTTATTAAAAAATTAAACAGAAAATTCCATGTTTTTTAATCATTTATCTATTATTATGACGATCACTTAACGATATGCTTCCAGAAATTAAAAGCAACACCAAATTATTTAATAAATAGGAAGATAATTATTATAAAGCAAAATATAATTATTATACAAAATTGAGTAGAATACTTTATACAGCTCAGACCTTTATCTAATAAATTATAAATACAGAGATTTATAGTAATCAAGTAAAGAGAGAATAAAAAAGATAGTTAATTATAAAAGTTTTAGAACCAATTATTTTATTTTGTAATGTCACATCACATCGATGTTATAAAAAATTTATTTTTCATTTAAAATGAATAAAATTAAGGATTATTTGAAATGTTTTATCAGAAAAAGGCCCGCTATTTGTATCTTTGGTGAAAAGTTATTGCTTTCTTCATATAAAATATAAACTATTTTAACACTGCGCTGTATACTAAAGACGTTACAATATTTTTTTAAGTCTTTGGCGTTTCTCTAAACTGTATGACGTATGTTTTAAAACAATATTAAAAGCATGCTCATCGGATTTGAGAAAAATATTTACATTTAAAAATCTCAATAATAACTTTGAGAAAATAATAATCAATAATAATAATAAATGGACGGAAACGATAAGATTTCATAACTAATATTTCTTCACAATAAAACAATTATTTGAACTTATTATTTTTATATAATTATGGCATACAGCGTGCTAATTTGAACATGCCATACACGTATAATTAAAAACTAACCATTTTATATAAAAAGTACAAAAAAAAACACGAATAATCTCATAGTAATTTCAAAAAATAATCTAAATAATATACTAAGCAGTTGACTTGCAAAGTTTGTTATATAGCTTCATCAGAAGCAGTTACATTTAATAACAATACAAAAGAAATAAATTAGATAACTTATATAAATGATAACGATTTTAAATGTATAATAAATGTAAAATCTTCATTCCATTGTGCACACAGGACAGCTTAAATAAAAATAAATGGAAGTTTAAAAATTAAATGTTACACAAAATTACTCACTACTTTGTAACTATGATGAGGTAAAAAAAGAGAATAAACCTTAATCCTAATAATGACATTAAATGAATTACATATAGTTTTCATTAAAATACATTATTTACACCTTAACGTAGTGAAGTAACTTTGGCTTTCTGAACGTTCATTTAATTAAAGATAATGAGTATAAATGAAATAATATGCTTAAATGTTCAAGAAAGCAAAAGTCAAAGCGGTACTGACCTGGTTAAAATTAAGAAAATAATAGAATATTATAAAGGATTGTACAAATATATTAATTTATCTACAAAAGGAGATTGTCTAGAAATAAAACTAAGTTCTCACATGATCGATCGATATAAATTTAGGTTTAGTGTCCGTTTTTATCACTTATGTTTGTTCGTTGTTATCCGCCGACTACTACTCGCACGGCGTACGTTGATATCTGGAAAAAAAAGAAAAAAACATGAGTATTTTACTCGAGTCTAAAAACCAGGGGGCCTAAAAAGGCCACTTTGGAGAATCATAAAAGGAGAACATTATGAATTATAATAATATGGTGAACACAGTCCGTGTTTTTCTTTTTTTGCTGCACTACGTAGGTACAATCAAAGAGATTGGGATTGGATTTGGATTGGATTGATTGGTATTTTAGCACAGACAAAAAAAAATGACTGAAAAATGCTTCACCAATGGGATTTGATATGATTAACTTAACAGTTATCTGTCCATTATGTTATCCTTTTATGATTCTGCCAAAGTGGCCTTTTTAGGCCCCCAGGTTTCTCTTATAGGCAACTGCCGATGTATTCTGTAAAAATCACACCGTGAAACTTGGTGAAGTGAGCTTGAAGTGAGCTGTCAATCCCTTGCACCTGATGGAATGCCTCCACCTAAGCAGGGGGTAAAGTCGCTGTGAATGTGATGGAGATATTTATTTTCAAACGAATCTGGCCATATGAAGTGTTGAATACGAATGCTAGTGAATAGGCAATGATATTAAAAGGAGGTAGATAGGTTAGGTTCTAACCTAACCTAGCTATATTATGTCTGATTATACTGCTGCATGTATAGTCCTGTCTCTTTTTCGCTCCCGATAATTACGACATGCCGTCCTACTTCCACGTGTCATTTCATAGTATGAAAATCGAATGTTGGCTAGGTAACCCACCCCTTTTTACTCAAAATATCAATGGCTGCAGGTACAAAATCTCCAATATTAAAAAAGATAACCAGCAAGTGAAGTTATTCTAAGAAAGATGCTTAATGAGTACCCTTACAACAACATTCAGACATTTTCTTTATTTCTTTCTTTTCTTTATATCAAAATTGCTTCAAGAACTTACTAATATTGATTCCATTGGCAATTGATTCTCACAAGAAGCTCAATCAAGCTTCAATTCCTTAGTCCGAACAATTGAGTCCATGCAATCAATTCGTTCCATACATTCACCATTTCCCCCCGAAACTTTAAAAGTGTTCGCAGTGGAATCACTTTAACTTAATGCGCTGTAAGTTATCCAAACCCTGAGGGACTACCGTGCCCTTTGTCGGCGCCCTCTGGGACAAATATAGGGACAGGACAACAAATGCGCTAGTGTGGCCCTATTGTGTCCCTGATTTTTTTTTGTCGATTAATTTAGTTGTAATGATATTTTTTATTGATGACAGGGTTGTTTTTATACTGCTGCAGATATGAACTTAAGTGATTATAATGTCTTAATTTGGGCGTGATTTACAACTCCACTATGTTGTAACATATCAAAATGGATATTTTTTATTTAATGATGAAAAATTGTTTAAGTACCCTTAATGCCTCCGATTTCAAGATGTATCTAAACACAGGACAGTTAAAGTTTTCTTATATAAAAAACAAGGCATTTTTAAGGTGATATATCGAAAAAAATGTGGTTTCTCTATTTCGTTTAACTTGTTCAGTATTATGAAATAGGGATTTAACATTTTGATATACATATTATTATTATGTTTTTTGACTCTTTGGTCTAGTATTATGTAAAAGGAATACACGATTCAATAAATTTTTCTCGATACAAAATAATTGCAAAGTTTTAACTATTTTTTTACTTTTTTCGACATCACGGCGTAACGCTTAGGAGTTATTCAATGGAATTTACTTTAAAACAGAGAATTATCATATCAAAATTTACCTAAACTAGTTTTAAATTTAAATTCATTTATTTTGTTAAAAAAGGAGTAAATTCGTTTTGGCACATATGTCGTTTTATTCCGAGCGCACGTACACTATAATAGCCATCACTCTTCTTTTTTGTTTCAAAAGTAATTGCATCACTTTCGCTCGCTTAGTAGGTTTTCGAGGATTTCAGATTTTCGAGGCCTTAAGCAAGTAATGGTAAATCGCTTGAAAAATTCGACGGAACTACAAGTTCAATAAATCAAAAACTGTATGATGATATCACCATATCTCACAGTCAAATTATATCGGGTAGATTTCAGTTCCCTTTTCACATTATCATTACAACAAACAAAGCAGTTCTACTCGACAACAATCCTCACAGAATTTGCGACAAATCCGACCCTATATGAATATCAGAACCAAAATATATTGTTGCTACCAAAACTAATAACGAGCTTTATGATCTTGAATAGAGGGATCATTTTCGTATAATATTTCGGTTTATTGATGCAGAACTAAGTTTGTATTGTAGAGTAGCTTTGATGTAGCACCTATGGGATTGGGAATTTGTATGTAATTTGATGGTGGAATCAAAACAGTATATTGAACGAGTGATTCTTTATATTCCAATTGTCGGATTGTCATTGAATTTTCCGAGGGATTTGAAGGGCTGTATACTGTAGACTATTTGCGGATTTAGGTATTGAAAGCAAGCTTGCTTGTTTCTTATGATTGTTTTTATAGATTTAATAATTCGAGCAATATTGAGAAGGAATTTAGCAAGCTGAGACTATTGAACGATAAGACAGTCAAATTTAAGATTACTGTTTTTAGTTTCTTTGGTAATTCACAATTAGATTGTGAAATCTTACTGGCTCCTTTTATTGCAAAGGTTGAGACATCGTTTTTTCTATAATATTACCAAAAACTACTTTGTGTATGAAGATAACAATATTATAGTTTTCTTCAGTTTTTGTCAGATTATTATTTACTGTGTTCTTATATTTATACAAATAGAATACTACCAGTATTTACACAACAATATGTATGGTGTACATGTTATATAATGTAGAAATTTTACATAAGGAGAGACAAAGGGCGGTTTTATCGTTAAAAGCGATATTTCAAAGACAACCATATAGATGGACAGGCTAACTCTTTGTTAATACAATTTACATTAAAGTTCCACAAGATTATTAATCCAGCATAAAAAATACCTACAACTAATCCGCCTGGGATTACCAAAAACCTTCGAAAACACCACATACATTAACTGTTCACCAAATTTTAAAGCCTTTAAACCGTTGCTCGTTTAGCAGCCTCTGAGTAACAAATGGCGACTTGTTGGGAATAAATCTCACTCGTTTATCACTTAAACAGGTTGAAACGGTCAGTTTTTAGAGGGTGTACCTCAGGGAAGCGTTTTAGCACCTGTGCCGGTTTAATTAATTGGGATTGTTACATTCATGTGTTCATTTTGGAGGAAAAGTTTTGAAAGAAGAAGAAAAATAAGTCTTATTTTAATAATGTATTATTTTGTCGTTAGGTGAAAACACGTTGTTAGGTGGTTTAAATTTTACAAGAATCCACTTTCTTTTAAACTGAAGTTCTCTTTCCCTTTGATCTCATTTAACTGTATGTTTGTATTTAATCATTAAGTATACATAAAGCCTTTAGAATATTACTATCTAGCTAAATGACCATAAATTTGTATCTATACCAAATTCTTACTATAGTTTATTTTTATTATACTTATGACATAAATGGCGAAATCTTCTAAAGATTTCAGAGTCAGAATGATGTTTCAAATACTTTTAGTGTTAAATTTATGTATTGATTTGTGGTGCAAGTGGGCCTAAATATGTTATTTACATCATATTACCCTTATGGATAATAATAAAATACTTACCACTTGGACAGTAGGCCGGTGGCGGCGGAATGTGAGTAGGGTCCTCCGTACGGCGAGTATTGTGAGTAGGGGGCCGCGTACGCGTATTCACTGGCTAACGTTGTCGTACCTGGAATGTAAGGAATAAACACATTAGTACGATAGTAGGTATAGAAAATCAGCCATTAATTAATATACCATTAGAAAGAAAAAGATTTATTACAAACGTAAAAGAATGTTATTAATTATGATAAAAAGCACTTCCTCTCTCCTTAAACATCATCATTATATTTTCTTTGTTCCTGTTTGATTATATATATATATCTATTTAGATTAGTATAATATTATGCTATAAGTATGTATTACGTAAATGGTACACCATAGACAGTATTGTCTCTTCTTCTCTTTTTTAATCCATCCAAAGCTAAAGGTTGTTTTTAAAAGATCGCTCTTAGCGACAAGATCGCCCATTGTGTCACCCCTTGTAAATTTATATATGTCTGTAAAAAGAGTATTCTATAATATTTTAAGAATTTGGCAATTTGAGACCATTATTTGCTCGTTGTTTACGATATTTTACCTTCCCCAAAAAGTTTTTAATAAGCCCTGAACCAAGGCATCCCTAACTACACAATCAAACCTTAGCTCAAATTCGCTATTTCGTTAAAACATTCCTCGATATTTATTTAACCTTAGTTAGATCGCGTATGTGCATTTTCCATATTACACACGTTGAATTAAACGTTTAACAACATGAAGTTGGTAAAAACATAATTAGCTCCTTTGTAATTTCCTTTCCAAATAAAAATACGTCCTGTCATACAAATAAACATTAAAAAAAATGTAAAAAGATAAATGTTTTTTTCTTTAACGCGTCCTTCAAGTACTCGCTTCCTCCTTCCTTCATCGTCTTGAGGAGGTACGTCATCTAATGATTTATGGCCTGTCTCTATTGTTCTCCCAAATTCATTTAATGAGATAATCGTTTTAGAGGGCAGGGGGAATCTTGAAAGTTTTTAGTAGTAGTTATATAGTTTAAAATAGCACATTAAATAAGTGTTACTATTAACTATTATATGATACTATTAACTATTAATGAAAGTACATAAGCCATGACGATTTTAAATTAATATACGTGTTGAAACGCACCAATCATAAAACGTAACGTTTGAACGAAAAAGTAATATTTTGTTGTATGAAGCGAGCATCGAACCTAAAACCTAAAGATAGAAGGATAATAACAGATACCCATTCACCGCACCGTTCGCTTCAGACTGGTATACAGAGTGTTACATTACGTATTATTTATTCACAAAATCAGCGATCTCATTATACGCAACCGCTGTGTTATTTATTAACATCATCCAATTTGATCACTCAGAATCACCACTCAACATTAATAGGCTGTGCCCAAAGCGGCACGCCTCAAACAAATTTAACACTAACACGCCCCCTGAACACTTACGCGTAACCACTTGCAACCCCCTCCCACCCCGGTTTAATATTTATAAACGTGAGCCTAAACCCGTTTGAGCTAGCAGCACTTCTGTTCCGCAGACTCTTGTGCCGGTTCGTTAGCCCAGACAAAGCCCGTATGATCCCCCACCGTCCCCCCTTCTAAAATTATTTGCATAGAGCCCCGAATGAGCTATTAAAGATGTCTGCGTGCCCCCCTCGCCACCCTCTACCAAGATAAGCAGATTGCGGCAGATTAAAGACCAGAAGCGTAAAGAGCGGCCCCCACACCGCTCCCTGTGGCACTCCATTTTAGAATCTCTCTTTAATATGCATAAGTGCTAAAACTGTGGGCGCTGTATGAAATTTTATGATGTTATAACACAGAGAGCATTGCGGGGTCCAAGGAGAAAATTAGATTTCCGTCGGAGTGGCTCGGAGTGGCTCACTCGACTTTGTCGAAAGCTTTCCTGACTTTTTTTCGCTTTTGTTTTCTCAACTGTGATTCTTGCTGTTTATCTGTTCGGCCACTTTTGTTTTTGCTTTCATTGTTTTATTTCTGTGCGTGGATCTTTATTGAGGGGGAGACGCAATTTTATTTGTCGCTTTTTTACTTTTGTCTAAGCGGTAAGAGGATACTAACATATTTTTGTGTAAATTATTGTCGTTTTGGATTTTATTCTACAGATATATTTAAATCGCTATTATGAGACTTAGTTTACGTCTTTTATATAGATACCATTTTCATGAGATATCGTGGACACTCCTGCCATCTTAACTACTAATTTATATACACTTTTTATTCTCAACTAAACTTAATACGGCCCTAACATTCTGGATGTATGTTTTATTACTTAGATGTTTTACGAATGTGGCGTCTGTTAAAATAAGTGCCTAATTTAGTCTTTGTGCTCATTTTATATCCTAAGCGTAGGACGCAATAATAATAAAAATGTTAAGTAGGCCTTTCTAAGGGATTACTATAACTGTACGCGGTATCAGCACATGTTTTACTTATTCCATAGTTACTTGTCTTACACAATATAATTTATTCACCGTCATTTGTTTTCGATTGTGCAATTATCGAAAAGTAATTAGTCACATCAATGTTCTAGCATCATTTTCGTCGAAAGCATATTCAGTGAGCAAGATACCACTTATACTATATCTGCATACTATCTCAGCAATATAAGTAGAGTCGATCGTTCCTCTAACGTACCTTCAGGCATCAGGGCACGCAGGATAACTTAAATGATACTATTGTTAAAGTAACATGACAGGACATGCTGATTTGTATATCATTTACTCCTTGACAATTCAAAAGTGCCTATAAATGGAAATGGGAATGGGATGGGAATGGTGGTTCAATTGAAATAAATGCTTTGAGTTTGGGTTGTTGTTAAAACAGTGTAGAACTATTCAAAGTCAAAGTCAAATCATTTATTTCAAAATAGGCACATTAAAGGCACTTTTGAACGTCAAAAAAAAAAACTAAATAGAAATGATTCTAGTCGCCCATTCCAAAAGGTAGTTTTCGTATGGAGAAGAATGGGCAAGAAACTCCACTTCTTAAATGTATGGACATCCTATGTACCGTGTTTTTGGCAATTGACTTATAACGTGCTGTCCTTGTAGGATAATCAACTCTTACTCACCATCATAATGTGCATACGGAGGGTACGGCGGTGCAGGTGGCTGTAACACCACCAGCGCTGCTGCATCAGGACTCGCAGCAGCCGACGGAGGCTCACCTCCCGCTCCACCATTCGAACCCGTTGAGTCATTCGTTGCTGCAACAAGATGAAAAGCTTAGGATACTGCTTTTTCTACTTTTACTTCAATAAGGTATAGTGTGTCTTTCTTTACTTATCTCATTTGGTAAACAAATATTTTGTTAATTTGAATTGGGGTATGATCTTACATTTAGCGTGGCATTGATGCGAAAACGCGAATATTTCATATTTTGTTTGTTTATCAAGTTGGACAAATAAGAAAAATACACTGTATATAAAGTAGCTTACAGAGTGGTTGAAGAGATGTTTGCCCTAACGTCGGCAGGCGATTGTGCGCTGCCAAAGAGGAAACTACACGTTATTAATTTATCAATATGTCCTATGGTGGACAAAGTCACTCATCATTCACTGAGGTTCTATAATACACGGTGGCAGGTAAGTACATCGACGTGGACCTGACAAATACCATGGATTCAGTGCATGGTTCCAGCCGCTCCTGCGTTAAATTTTTTTGTCGCTTAAATATAAAATTTTTCTCTCCCATGTATTTTGACCGCGAAGTTATTGCATTTTTGTATGTAACAGCAGATTTTTTTTGATAACTGTCTTAAAATTTCTACGCTAAAGGGTCTAGAATTATGTGCTGAATTCATGGTTACAGTTTGCGTTTGTTATATCTGACTTAATAGTACACAACATAAGTCTATTTTATTTACATCAGGATCAATGATTGGGATTAACTCTTCTGACAAGAGGGGGCAAAAATGGTGGCAACAGGTCAATTCTAGAAAACTTAACACCAAAATGGCTAAACTAGAAATCAGACACTGAATAGCGATTAGTATCTGAATTAGCGATCATTGTTATATATGTTTGTATAATGTATTAATTGTTATTATTATTAATCAAACACATACACGTAATGTAACATAGTATTTTTAAGTTTAAAAAGTGATCTCATTTACATCGGAGTTAATAACACTATCAAAGTTATGCAAATCAGTTTTAAGACCACCATTTGCATGAGCTGTATGAATAATAACATAATCACAGTTAACGCATATTAATTAGTTAATTAGAGCTTGACAGTGTTCAAGAATAATTATATCAACAACGCTAGACACCGTAATTTATTGTGATTGATAAAGATTGGTCTTGAAACGTAACGGCTGTGAGACGCCTTCCGGGTTAAAATCCTACGGCCATTCATGAAGGGGAGTGTATTTTTTTAAGGACAAACATTTTAACTAGTTAGATTATTGAAAGTAGAAATAAAATTTTGTTTCTTAAACTCCTGCACCTATTAAGTTGTGCTACGCTCTTGTTCTGGTTATGTTTAGGGTTGTTTTTGCTTCGAGTGTTATTTCATTACACAATGTTAATGTTCGGGAAAAAGCCGCTCGGCTTCGAACTGTGCCGAGCCCACCCGAACTTGTGAATCAAGGGTAGATGACGAACGGAGTTTGCCGATCGGCCTGACCCGAATGTCGAATGCTAAGTATGAGCAGTGGTAGACCAGTGGTAACGACCTCAACTAACGAATTGTAGGTTGTAGGTTCGAAACCTGACGCACATAATTTTGTGTAAATTATTTAAACACCACTGCTCTAAAAACGGTGAAGCAAAACATCGTGAGGAAACCGGCATAGAACTAAACATTCGAAGACTTGTGACATCTACCAACCCGCACGGGCCCGCGTGGTGGATTACGGCCCACACCCTCTTACTGAGAGAAGCCTTGTGTCCCAGCAGTGAAAACATTACAGGCTGATGAAATATGTGTAGTAATTCCTTCAAATCGGCTTTCAACCAATTCAGCTGAATCCAATGTGCAAAGCGGAACGATTATGTAGGTAGCACCCATAAAGATTGAAACCATCATAGTCCCTCAATTTCATTGAACAAACTTACAGGATTTATAAAAGATGAAACAAGGAATACTACCTCGTCTATCAAAACCTCCGAATCACAGACGAAAAGAGCCGTATTTTAAATCGGGCCTGAAACACTGTTTGGGCCGAAAACGAATAGTTTTCAACAGAATCCTGAAAAAGGCTGACTGTCTGTGATTTACGTTAGCATCGGAGCGTTTTGTGACCGGCTGCAATTTATGTGCGGTCGAATTTATTAAGGTTTTAAAAGATTTTTGAGAGATTTATGTTCACTGATGATTTTTTTGTGCATGGATGATGTATATGTTGCGTGTGCGTGTTCGATTCTTTTATTTTACTCTGTAATAAATTTATTGCGATCTGAAATTGTATTAATTTAAAGAACAAATTACTGTCCTTCAATTGATTAATTTCTCTTTTGATAGTCGTATTTTATCGGACTTGAAGTCAGTAAGTACCAAAATAATTGAGCAAATTTTTTTATCACAACTAGACATATATATGAAACATGTTTAAGTGTACCCACTTGGGTACATAACTTTATGAAAATAAGTCCAAATCGAATCATCAAAATAATTTGACTAAGATAAAGGCTGATTTTTCCATCACCAGATAACTTAATCGATGAATAAAATTGACATTTGACAGTTTTGTGTATGAATTAACTGTCAAAACTTCAAAATTATTCCTCGAATAAAGTTATTAGATGATCGAAAAATCAGCCCTAGACTATTAATTTGAAACCTTTAAGTTCGTCTTTTTTTCTATTAGTACCTCTGCCTTATCCTCGGGAGAACAGGCGTGGTGTTAAGACTTAAGATTTATTTTACGGCTTACAAAATAAACTTCAAAAGAATCTTCACTCAGGACTCCAAAGGAATTTGAAGTTCAAGACATTCTTTCTGCCTTTATTTTCTTTCTTTTTATTTGATTAAAATAAATCAATAATACTTATTTATTTTTATGTTTTTACATATCTCGGGACCATGGGGTCCCGGTTTTTTGGAAGGTAGGTACGTGGGGCCGAAGCCAACTCGCAGAGGCCCCCTAGAAAATTTTAATGAAATGCGACCTCAACCAACAGTGTCACCATAGCCCAAATTCCCATTAACCCAGACATTACCCACAAAAATCCATGTCAAGCCAACAGTTATGGTGGCATGAGGATTGCCACCGCAGGCAATTTTCAGGGCGTGACAAATAATGGGGTAATGATAGTTCTTCTATTGAAAATTACAGAGTTGAACGAAATGGCAAGTTTGCCTCCGTTAGTTTTGTCAACTTGATTGTTTCTAACTGTTCCTGATTGAATGGTTTGAGTGTTAACTTTGTACTTAGAGTTTTTGTTTTTGTTGATTTGTCTTTTACTGTTGTTGTTGCTTTATTTGGCAGTTGTTAGTGTGATATGATTTCGTCTAATCTATTGTGCTTTAAATTCCCCATTTCTTGGCTATGACATATGTGTTGTGGACATAAATTTCTTGTCCCGACTACAGAATGTTAACTGTATCAGTTGCTTAACCTTTTTTCTTTTGTATCCAAAGCGAGGCGTGATTATGCTGTGAAAAGATTAATTTTGAGACTTTAGGCAATAGAAATGCGCAATTCGTCGGAATTCTATAATAAGTAGGTACTTATTTAGCTAAGTAGATATAGTTGCCGAGAGATGTGTATGGTTTTGCTTGCACACCTAAAAAAAATTTAAAACAAGCAAACAACATGATACTGTACAACACAGCTGCCTGATCTAAGTAAAGTAACAATATAAACCACAGAGCTTTTAGCCAAGGAAATCGGCCGTGCGCCTACAATAGAACTCGTGCGCATCGAGTTACATACGTCATGATATGCGCCGACGCATCTTATGTTACTGAGAGGGATCTACGCGGTCCATTCACACACGAGGATGTGGTCAGGTTAGAACTGTTTTTGTGGGAGAAAGAAAGTATTTTCTTTAGAATTATTTTTAGAGGGGTCATTGGAATTTAGCGGTGACAATATTGAACATAATGAATTTTTAAGTCACCTTTTAGTGAGATTACGTCATAGTCATCAAAATAAAAACAGTCGGGTCGTTGACGTTCCCCAAGATTAGCATTATCATAAACAGATGAGATTAGAAGCATCTTAGAGCTATGCACGTTTGTTCCGAATATGCGTTACGAGACTTTCTATAACAGAAATAAATTAAAAGATAATTAATCATTTTTTCTTTAAGAGGTTTTCACTTCACGGCGAAGATAAAGAATTTTATATTTTGGACTCGGCTTCCAGTTCTAACCATATGCGACTGATAGTCAGCATTTTACAAAACAATGCGTCATTGTATAGGTATGGATGACGCAGACATTTTCCATTTCTGATGAATCATGACGTTATTTTGTAGATACCGGGTGGCGAGTTAGTTGGAAAATATTAAATCTGGGCTGTCTAGGTAGCTAAATTCATTCATTATGCAAATTTTTAGCCTGTGGCATACAATTAAATTGAAGCAACAAATCGTCTAAACACTGTTTAGACCGTGCAATGTTTATTGTTGCTTCATCTCATGGTATGCCACATGCAATTAAATTGCAACGCGTAAAATAGGCTTTACTCTCAAATCACGTTAACATTATTAAAATTATCAAATAAATTTAATTCATACCATCTCAATATCCGACTACAACCAAGCTAAACAAAAGCAATAAGACACAAAATCTTCATGAATGAACAAAACGTATGAATGAATGGAATCGACCGGTTCCCATCGCCTCCGTTTAACCGCAGCCTATTACGTGGTAACCCATCTCAACAATCATGGTATTGATTATTTCACACCGTCATTATCACATGGGAATATTTGTATCGCGAAATGGATATACCTATGATCTTGTACCTACTGATTACTATGATTGTGGTATCTTGGATCAGTTGATGTTATTACAATAATAATGTGATAGTACATAATCTTAGAGGAGTTCGTGGCTAAATAATAACAGCCGCACAGGTCGATCGATCAGGTTAAGCTACGCTTGCCACGGTTAGTCTGTGGATGGGTGACCATCGTTACATAACGTGACACTTCCGTGCCTCGGAAAGCGCGTTAAGCCGTTGGTCCCGGCTGTCATTCGTGGATCTTTGACAGTCGTTACGGATAGTCAGAAGCCCGAAAGTCTGACAACCACTCTTACCAAGGGGTGTCGTAGCATAACATAGCATAATCAGCCTATAATGTTCCCACTGCTGGGACACAGGCCTCCTCTCTGTGAGAGGGAGTGGGCCATAATCCACCACGCGGGCCCAGTACGGGTTGGTAGATGTCACATGTCTTCGAATTTTTGGTTCTAGGACATGCCGGTTTCCTCACGATGTTTTTCTTCACCGTTTTGAGAGCAGTGGCGATGAAATAATTTACACAAAGTAAAGCGCCTGTCTGGGTTCGAACCTACTACATGCAACTCGTAAGTCACGGCAGTTACCACTGGGCCACCACTGCTCAAGAGGGGTGTCGTATTATCCAGTAACTGGGTTGTGGATGTCAGATAGGCAGCCGCTCCATGTAAAATACTGGTATTCAGCTGCATCCGGTTAGACTGGAAGCCGACCCCAACATAGTTAGGAAAAGGCTAGGCAGATGATGATTGTGATACTAAGTAATCTTTAAGATTTTAATGAAGTTGGTGTTGGTGATTTATTTTAGTTAAGACGTCGTAGCAGGGCTTTCACTCTTAGATTTAACATGCAAAACCAAAGGCATGTAAAAGCATAGTCGTCTTTGCAGACCGATGATGATTTGCTCCTAATTTCGTTGATACACAGGAAACGTTTGTTTTGTTTCAACAAAGCCATTAATAGGTAGTGATCGTTTTTTTGTTAAATCAAGGAGTCTATGACAATACAATAGTGCCTGCAAATAGTTTACTTGAAATAAATGCTTTCATGATTATTAATGTCGACAAATACATTGATGATGCTTGCCAAGAAGTAACCTATTCACTAGGGACTTCTAGTTTTGAGAAGTAGTCCATTTGATTGTAATTCCTTCCACTAGGATCTCCACTATTCTTAGACCCCATCTCCATAGACCAGTCTTTGGTACTTACCTGAATGTGGTGTATAATGTGGATGTGCCGCATGCTCATAAGGCGTGTCGAATAGCTCTCCGTAGTACCCCGTAGCGCCCCCGGCGGCGCCGCCGAGCTCTGATAGTAGCTTGTATTCGTCTTTTAGACTCCATTTTGAGGATGACCAGAGCTGCAAAAGAAAATAATTGTTAGTTAAATTATAAAACTTTATATGTCCTGTATTCCTTTTAGTCGGGATCGTTGATCTTCAAAGTATAGGTTAGAGAGTCCACAGGTATTTAAAAGTAGGGTCACTTTTCTGCTGAGAAAATCCAATAAACAATATGAATGATTACTTTGCGTAATCGGTATGTTAGAGCGGTTCACTAAAAAGTTTTTGTCGGAGGATGCTTTGTACGGATAAAGACGCAATTTAAATTAATATCCTATGTTACTATCTCATTATTAGGAAAGATTCATTTATCATTGTATAGTTTAAGAACTGGGTATGGCAAAACAAAAATATAGATCTTGTCTAGTCATCTACTTTTGATAATCAGCGATTTTCTTTGTTACTTATCTTCACTATCAGGTCTGCCTACCATTTATCAGTAACCGTTAAGATAATTACAAAGACAGCCATAGATTTACACAAATTAACAATCCGGCTAACATCACATTAAGCGCGGTACGATCGTACGTTGGCGTGGATTGCCGCGTAAATTTCAGCGGCCATCTTGTTCAGTGACGAATGGCGGCGGTCGAGCGCTAATGACGTCACTTCCGCCCGCCATTACGTGCGTATAAAAGTACAATTAAATCGTGCGTGATTTTCGGATGGTGTATCGGAATTTAGTGGGTTGGTGTGGAATGGAATGTCTTTTTTTTGTTATATGTCTAGTAACGAGAGCGAATTGGTAATTAATTTTATGTCCTGCAATAGAAATCTTTTGACTGAATGATAATGATGAAAATCTAAAATTATTAGGAAGACATGGGGTTTATTCAGTAATATTTATGGCATTAAAATGTTATTTGACCTACACCTTATTTTGAAAAGGTCCCAGACTGTCATTTGTTTTATATTCATGGGTGTTAAGACCCCCTTAAGTCATTATATTTTACTGTATGCTTGTTTTCATACTTACGTTAGAGTATATTTGGTCGCCATTATAATGACTTCTTTGTCTCTTCACGTCGTCTTCCGAATGGCTGTTGAAGTCCCGGTTTTCATCTGTAACAATATTTTCATCGTTAAAATATGTTTTTCCTTGATTAACTTATAGGCTATTTTATCGCGATATTTTCACGGGATCGACATTTATGCGGGTGAAACCACGGGGCGTAGCTAGTAAGTCCCATATAATAGGGGGTGAGCCTATTGAAGAAGAATATTTCAAGATAATAATATAGTGAGCGTAGTTGTCAATATATTTAGTTCAACTATCTAGTTCGGTTGCAGATTACTGTAAACTCCCAGAAGTCCCGCGGCATACAAGATGGCCGGGATAACGATGCGCAAACTGACACCATGAATTTAGCACGTAATTCGAGACTGTTTTTAGGATTCCGTACCCGAAGGGTAAAAACGGGACCCTATTACTAAGACTCCACTGTCTGTCTGTCTGTCACCAGGCTGTATCTAATAAACCGTGATAGCTAGACAGTTGAAATTTTCACAGATGATGTATTTCTGTTGCCGCTATAACAACAAATACTAAAAACAGAATAAAATAAATATTTCAGGGGCCCGGCTCCCATACAACAAACGTGTTTTTTTCGGCGTTTTTGCCTTGTGGTACGGAACCCGTCGTGTGCGAGTCCGACTCGCACTTGGCCAGTTTTTTTAATAACCGCCGAAAAATTTCAACGCTCCCCCCGCTCCTGCGTTGAAATTTATTGTTTTTTTTTGTTAAATTTTAACAGGTGTGCTTATAATTAGAACTCGGTCCAATTTGTGTAAATATCACAGGACCTACTACGAGTATGTTATGTTTAGTTATGTAATATTTTATAGAGAACAGTTACTAATATATGATTTTGTTTTTGTACCTACATACTTCCTACTAAAATTGTCAAAAAAAAAAACGAACAGAAACGCATCCGGATAATAGAGCCAATCAAATTTTAAATCCGAAGTAGAGTCAGGGACAAAGTTAGACGGTCTTTAAAATTAATCGTAACTTGAACCCCTTTATCAAAACTGCTGCTCTACCAGACTCTATGTAGAGTACATAGGGAAAAGTTGTAAGTGATGTTAGTGGAGTATAGGCAGTGAAATACTCGCAGCCTCCCCCGGCGAGGCTCGTTTTATGCCCCCTAAAGTTTGTAGGGCGGTAGAGTTATCGATAGTTTTTGTCGATGAATTGGAAATGGTTTTTTTTATGGAATAAATCTTCAAAGACGTAATTTTCATCAATTGAAAAGTTTTCAGGTAGAATTAATAAGCAGGAATTAATAAGCAGTTTATTAAAATTGCAAGATAAGAAAATAATTAGACTAACGATAATCATCAACGAAATTCATGATTTGTTAATTAAAAATACGTTTATAATGTTTCAATCTAAAAAATTAATATAAATTATGTATTTCAATAAATTATTTCCTTTTGATAAGAATTTTAACTTAATGGTAATCAACATTAATTATTAAAGGTTAGTCAGTCAACCTCATAAAATTGATAAAAACCAAAGTTAAACAAGTTACTCTTAATTTAATTACACTTTTTGACATTGAATTACTTCTAATCTTTGCAACCCACATAATTATTACACATCCGGTAAAACAAACAATTTCACAGTGTCATCTCATCATCATTTCATTTGCTCGCCTTTTGCCAACTATGTTGGGGTTAGCTTCCAGTCTAAGATGCAGTTTAATACCAGTAATTTACATGGAGCGACTGCCTATTTTCCCTCTCACTGAGAGGAGGCCTATGTCGCAGCAGTAGGAAAGTTATAGACTGATTATAGGACTGCCAATCTTACCTCCACAACCGTCCCCCCCGTCCAAGTCAATCTTAACCAATATCGATATATATTTTTCGGTTCAGCGCATCACTAGCATCCTTTCAGCCGTAGTGGTGGGCACGAACCGCGACCGCTAAGATTTACTGAGCTATTAAGTTTGCTGCACAAATTGTGACCTTATTATTAAAACTTCTATTAAATTCTACTCTTGATTTACCCGAGTGTGGAGGGAAAAACTTTTAGAAAACGTAACATAAAGGACTATGACTTTTAAGCGCACAAAGAGCGTTACAATCATCTGCAGAAACCTCCCTAATTTTTATTGGCAAATCAAAAACCTTCCCGCAATTAAAAACGTTTAAAATCTAGTCGCAATTTCATCTCAGCAACAATCAATGCCAAAAACATGTCAAAAATGTTGGGAAATTAGAGGTATTTTTGACAGATCGAGACTGAGATCAGACTGTGAACGTTCTTAAAATTACGAGAAATGCCATAAATACAACTTTAACATTCCTATAACTGTCTCAAATCATGGTGAGATGGCAAATAATTAAACATAATCTTTCTCGCTCTGAAATATTACTATCTACAATAAACACAAAACGCCCTTTCTAGACACTTGCAAGGTCTTATCAAAGTTGTAACTTTGCCCACCACTGGGAGATTTCCCCCCTTATCCCTAGTGCCTGGAAAAACTATGTTCGCGATTTATTTGCCAAAAATGTAAACAAATATGAATTAATGGAAAAATAACTTTAATTCCTGCAAAATAAAGTTCAGTTTACGCTACAACTTCAAACATTTTTATAACTTTTTCTATAGTGCTTGTCACTGTGAATTAAACTTAATTTTAATTGAAATAAAACTGATGTTTGTTTAATTTCAAATAGGGTAGGGGTGTTGCAGCACTGCGCACTTTTACTTTACAAAGGTGTATACTAAACTTTTTTCAAGCAAGAATCACGACCCCTAGCATAACCAATGCCGTGAAAGAAAGAAAGAAAAAAGTTTATTTGGACACAGTTCGTAAAAAGTACTTGCCCTGGTTTGAACCCACAACCTCGCGCATGAAAAAGAGGCCTTTACGACTGCGCCTTCACGACACCCTGTAGGTAAATAACACTATTTTAGGAAGACTGTTCCACTCACCCTGGTCTTCATGCCTCTTTCTCTTCAACCCTGTCGCGTTCCCGTTATGCAGTCCCTCCACCTGCTCAATGCCGAGGATCCCGTTGATGCTGTAGCTGCCGGTGTTGGTGACGTGCTGGTCTGTAGTCGGGGACAGCACCGCTGTCGTGCCGGGCGCGTTGCCTGCGTGGGTTATTACCTGGGAAAAATTACCTTCGTAGTAAAAAAATTTGGAATCAAGTGAGAAGAGTTATAAGGAGTCGAAGCCAGCAGGGGAAATGTTCTGGATGTAATTTCCATCATACTTAAGTAAAAATCGACCAGATTTTTGATATTTGGCACTTAAATTGAAGTAGACCAATAACCTAGTTGCTGTTTACTTAGCTAAGCGACTTGGAGCTGTCCTTCTGTGTCATAGCTCAAATAATTCTTAAAATAGAGGGTTCAGATCAACTGTTGTGGTTGATTTAATTTTTGGGAAGTTCAAGCGGATTGCCATCATAGCTATCCAATCTTATAAAATATTCAAAAATTGGCTTATCTTTACATGCAATGGAGCTTCCACATTGATATTGTACTATAGTCAAAATGCAATAAAGGAGATATGGCAGTATACTTACAGATACAACGCTCCCCTGCGCTGAGCTGATCTCTTGTTCCTGTTGCTGTTGTTGTTGTTGATTGTGCGCGTGTTTCGCCTTCTCTGCGGCTTTGTTGCGAACGATCCTGTAGACAAACAAACAGAAAGTTGTAGGACATTTAAATATTAGTAAAAACACCCTCCTTTTTAGTCATTTTTCACGTGAGACTTCAGCTTTTTCCCTAGCCTGGTAACGCACTGCATGGCTTTAATATTGCAAATGGCCAGTGATTTGCGGCGGTAACCACTCACAATCCGACATGCCGCATATTAAATACTAGCTTCTGCCCGCGACTTCGTCCGCGTGAAATTTCACCCTCTCCCCCTTAGGGGTTGAATTTCGAAAAATCCTTCCTTATTCCTTGTCTACATTATAAAGGGAACCTCTGTGCAAAATTTCAGCTTTCTAGGTCCAAGGGTTTGGGCTGGGCGTTGATGAGTCAGTCAATCAGTCAGTCAGGACTTTTCTTTTTATTTATATAGATTAAATAAATGTGATTGGATGTTTGTTAGTCAATCACGCAAAAACTGTAGAACGGATTTGGATGAAATTTGGTAGGCAGATAGTTTATAACTTGGAGTAACACCTAGGATACTTTTTTTTTTTGATAAACCAATATCAACGAGGGTAGCGAAACCGCTGGCAAGAGCTAGGTAGCTGTCAATGAAACATTGAATAAACACCTTTTTCGGAAATGAATGGACATTTCCACTCTCACTTTGAGACCTCGGACTATTTGACCCGATCATTTCTTCGTGGCTTCTTACAATCAACTCAATTAAAAACCTTATATGCATGATACACAATAACAATTTCAACCCAACAATTTGCCAACGACCACTTTTTTGTGACAATGCGCATCGGAAGCGCGACAAATCGCGGCGACCGCTCTCTATATTGCAAAAGGATGTCGAGTCGCGTGGCGCATAATTCATTGCGGCTTGCGGCATGCCGCGGGAAAATGTCGCAGCGACTTTTTAGTCGTACCAAGTTCTTTTTTGAGGGGAATTGGTAATGGATTATTCATGTCATTTGCTCTAATTATGGAAGATGATCTTATAAGTTTTGGATGGGGAGTGGCTAGGATATAAAAATGGATATGGAAATTATTAGTAGTGCTGAAAAAATGTGAAGACATTTGATATTTAGCTGGTGTTTTCATCGAAGTTATTGAAAGATCATAGTGTAAAAAGTGAAAAGAGGGACATAATATCTAATGTCTTGCAACCTAATCAAAGTATTTGAAAGTTAATCTGGATGCATTCAAAGACATTTGAATATCTTGGATCTCTTTGGATGCAGTCGGTACAGGATCAAAGAAAGTGTCAAAAAGATAGGAATATTCTTACAACAAACTGATACTGAAAAAATACCGAGTGTACGGACGACTGGACGAGCCTTTGAGCTTACTTAAATAATTAGCCAGTCACAGCCACGTTTCCAGCGGGTCTGTCTGAGTGCCTAGGATGCACCGGACGTACTCATAGGTTTACACTAGCTGTGAGAAATTACTCAAATGCAGGAATCACTTCTTGCCGTCTCCTTACTTACTATTCTTACTAATAAACGTTGTATAGCGTCTGTTACACAACGCTTTGTCTACTTCTTTCGAAAGTCAAATTACTGACGACTGAAAGAGAGAAACCGGTGTGTAACTATTCATCAGATACAATACGTTTATTAATATGGGGTAAGAATAAAAACCTTGATGATCATCGTAACAAACTGTGTTTATTTATTTTCTATTTACATTTCCAAGTGAAAACCCGCTAAAATTAACCTACAAGAATGACTTCCATTTTATCTAGCCGCCATTTTGCCGCGCCTGACAGTTCATTCCGCCATGATGGATGGCGCGCTCCCGTGAATTATTGCCAGCCTCGTCGGGGTTGACATATGCAAAAATTGTTTAGTAAAAGTTATCAAAAAGGTGTTATTAGCTTCTTGAAATAGAGTCATCAGTTTGGGAGGGGATTTTGGTGATTGATGCCGTGTTTGTAGTGTTTTGGCGTTTCTGGAAGGTGATTTGTTTTGTTATTATAAAGATGACTAGGTGTGTTATATGATTTCGTCACGCTGGTCTAATTTGCTGTAAAGTATTGGTATTTAGTAGATAAGAACGTTGCCCGTGTTGTTTTAATACCTATGTTAATTTTGTTTTTAGAAGTTTTGCAAAAGCTTACAAAAAGGTGTTTTCGCTTTATGAGTGTAGACTCTAATTCTTATTCCGGTCAACTTAATTTATTTAACTAGCATCGGATTTCATTTCTGTAAAGTCTGACAAACATAATTAAATCCACAGTAAAGCCATCGCGACCTTTTTATGGCCGAGTAACACAAATTAAGATTAAATCATTTTTAAAAACCCCACATAAAACACTAAACCAGGAAGGAACAGGGTAGCTATAACCACGTTTTTCGCAAAAACCTAGGAATAAATTCGCGAAAAATGAAAAATGCCAAAAATTGTGACCGCAGAAAGCAAGGTTATGATATCCGTTTCCGTTAGGAAGGGTTACCAGTACCGGCCATGTTTTACCCTTTAATATTTTATTACCCCTCTTTTCATACGAGTGACTCGTTGGCGAATATTTTTGATTTATTTGTCCGCTTTCCCGTAATTTGCTTTACATAATGTTGATTTAGAGAATTTAGTGGATGGGTTTCCGTTTTTTAAGGATTTTGTGTGGCGGTTGCATGGTACTGTTGGAATCATGGCTACGAATAGCCATTAAGAGACCCCATTCGTAGGTTTCATAAAGGTTACTCCGGGATTACAATGAAAAATTAGAATTAATGGGAAAGGATTTCAGGCTGTGTCCGTACTTTCGCTAATTAAAACTTCTTCACTCCTATCAGTACAAACCACAGACATAGATAGACTTAGATAACGCAAGTATCACGATCTGAATGAAAACCAAGCGTGCCATTTTTTGACTACCTACTATAATGTCACAAGCACTATTTAGTGATGGGAAAATCAAATCGATTCAAAGACGCCGCCGTGTGCGGCACCCGTCTTGCCCTACCCCCTGGGTCATGCGCCAGCGCTCACGCTGACCCAGCCAGCAGTACACAGGACTGAGCGCAAAATTGGCGGCTTACGATTTTTGTACGTAAGCTGATACGATTTTTCGCACGCCAAGTATGGTTGCTCTTGCGTTGTACCCATAGGTATATCTGTGGTACGAACAAAGACGTGACTATAGCTCCTAAGGTGGTAAAATATATTATTAGCTATCATCATTATTATCATCCACTGCCTGACTTCACCCACTGCTGGATACAGGCCTCTCTTTTCATGTGCCAACCCCTACCTGGACGAGGCTGTCACAGGAGGTGCCAGCCTCGTCCAGGTTCAACCCTCGATGGCAGACGGCCAACACTTCGTCTTCCAGTCCTTGGACGCCACTCGGTCACTGCTTTAGTCCACCTGCCAAAACTACGCCTTGCCAGGTGTCCTGCCCAACTCCATTTGAGTTCCATAACTCGTTTTCCGACATAAAAACCTTCGCACGTCTTGGGAGCTCAAAACAAAGCCCTCCCGCTCCGCTCAGCCCAGACAATTACTCAGGAAACAAATACACGATATCTCATTACTTTGACCCATTAAACATTGCACCACCATAAATACATCAATTTCAGAAACAAGTCTTATCTAATTTCACACCCAAAATATCTACTCGTAAATAGAACAGCTTTCATTCATGCGTTGACACCCTCTCAAATTATTTCCAACGTACCTACTCAGTTTGCGCGGCAAAAAAATCTAAATGTCAAAGTGGGGTTGCCAGAGTTATGGCTTCAATTACCCGCCCGTCCCTCGATTAAAATGTCTTAGTATTGCCTAGTAAGCTTTTTTGTGTTTTTTTTTATTTTATTTTTATGTTTTTATTTTAAAGGGCGGTTCATGGTTTTTCGCTGAGTTTTAAAATTTGAAATGGCAGTGAGGCTTAATTTATTGCTTTTTTTGTATTTGATTGAAGAAATGTTTTATTATTTCGATTGATTTCCAATTAACTTTGGCGGTATATAATGTGGTGTGACGTAATCTGCAGTGTAGAATTTATTGTAATGGAAATAAAAAATACTGTAGGTAAGTATTGTATTCTTGTTCATTCAAGAGTGTTCCTAAAATTGTTTGTCGAGACGGGGCTTCAACAGTGGTTGAAGCCCCGTCTCGACAAACAACCTTTGTGTAGACAAATCAATACAATCTGTGATAGGAGGGGCAGTGACCTTTGAATGTGTTAACAATACTGAAACTGACAGCGCTGTGTATTGTTGTCCTAAACTCGGCCTAGATTTTTATTATTTTATGGGTGTCTGCTGTCTTATTCCTAGCTAGACCATATTCTGATATTTATTGGCAGTTTAATTCTCATTAGGTACAGAAAATTGGACCTTAAAAGCGATGAATGAAAGCATGCAGCTGAGATGAGAATGCTAAGAGGGATGTGTGGTGATATGCGATTAAATATAATAAAAAATTAAAGTGTGAGACTTCATAATGTACACATATCGAAATGAGGGAAACTAAGCTTAATTTTACCGACGGAAAAAATATTTAAAAATTAAAAGGGTCTCTACCTGCTAAAGTATGGTACAGTCGGTGACCAACATTGTTTGACGCACCCAACATTGCCTGACCCATTAGAAGTGGGTTAGATAATGTTGGCCACCGACTGTACATAGCCGAGTGCAAGGCCTTTCTTTAACAGTTGATAGGAAATGTTGTGTTTTTAGATTTGTTTAAATATTTTTTCCGTCGATAAAATTAAGCTTAGTTTCCCTCATTTCGATATGTGCACATTATGAAGAGTCACACTGTTTAAGAGAAAGCCTGAAACTGACACCGTTGACTGACAAGTTGTGTGGAAATCGGTGGTCTTACAAGTGTGATGCAGAGGAATGATAAAAATGTCGTAGGTTTGAATATGAATGTGAATATACGAGTAGGGGGAAGACCAAAGACACGATGAATAGACTGTGTGAAAGATGGTTAGAAAGGAAGTGGCTACCGAGATGACGACTAATAGAGAAGTATGGAAAGAAAAAGACATGTTGCGCCGACCCTAAATAAAGTGGGATAAGGCTTTATTATAAGGTTTATTTAAATTATAATCATAAAAACAATAACCTGAGATTAAAATTTTTGCAGTAATAATCTTATCATGACAGTCAAATAAACATTAAAAACTTAAGTAATTGCCTACTCTCAAAAATAATCACCCTAAATAACATCTAAACACTTTTCCCAATACTTCTCACTTCCACTCAAATGGTCACGCATGCGGTCTATTTCGAGTTCCGTCACTGCTATATTACGATCACGTGTCGTATCCGTGCCGGTCTCGTGCCGGCCGTGTGCCGGAGCGTGCCGGGAGTGGAATCACCCTAGTATTGCGAAAGGATGGCTTTAAAATTGACTCTTGTGTTTTGGTATTTTTCACTTTTGATTGCATCTGATGTGTTATGATTATGAAATTTCGGGTTTTTAATTTGATTTGGTTGTGGTGCAGTTATTTAATGGCACTGACAGTGAAGCATTATGATTTGCTAGCAAAATTTTGCTCTAAAGCACCACATTTTGCTTCATATACGTCTACATTCTTGACATTATTTTTAAATTTAGTGGTGATACAGTATTTATTCGATATGGGACAACCGATACCAATCCTGAGTTGACTTAATGGGTTTTTTAGCTTTTCTGTGACACAAATGTCATACTATTAAAGGAAATTTTGAAGATTTATAAATGCTTTCTTTCACCTACAAAACATATTTAATGTGCTCGAATAAAAAATACATTACGCCAATAATTTCCAACTACTAAATTTTCCATACAAATTCAAAGTAATACGATTTGATTCTCCCCTCTGAAGTATATTGATACCAATAACCGTGGCTTATTGTTCAATAATGGACCTATTGCACCCCACTAGGTCCTGCATTTAGAGTACATTTTGATAGACCAACGAGTAAGGGGCTAAGGGGTTATTATTGAGATTAGAGACAAATTAGGCTGTTTAAAGATATCACTTTCAAATGCATGGGCACTTGAATTTGAAAAGATATTTGCTTCGATAAAGACATTCACTAGTATGGTGAAGTTTTTATGAACTAAGTAAGTAAGAAGATGTGTGACCTTTTTCATTTGATGTCTAGACTGCATTAAGTATTTTTAACGTAAGCTATTAAAAAAAAAACCTGTCGAATAACCAATATCAAAACAAGGCCCGTGGCTAAATAATAACAGCCACACAGGTCGATCAATCAGGTTAAGCTACGCTTGCCTCGGTTGGTCTGTAGATGGGTGACCATCTTTACATACCGAGACCCCTCCGTGCCTCGGAAAGCACGTTAAGCCGTTGGTTCCGGCTGTCATTCGTGGATTTTTGACAGTCGTTGCGGGATAGTGACAACCAGTCTTACCAAAGGGTATCGTATTATCCAGTTACTAGGTTGTGGAGGTCAGATTGGCTGTCGCTCCATGTAAAATACTGGTATTCAGCTGTATCTGGTTAGACTGGAAGCCGACCCCAACATAGTTGGGAAAAGGGCTAGGCAGATGATGATGGGTTTGTATAACCAAGTGTTGAAGCTAAAAGATGACACGGGTCTTCTAATTCCTTTAATCCCTTCCCCTCCCTAATATTTGTAGGCGAATTTGCTTCTAGGCCAGAAATTTTTCAAAGAACTAGTATTTGTGTACTAAATGCTGGTCGTGTAACGATTCTACCCTAGCTACCGATTACTAGGCACATAATGGCGCCGATTCTGTTGTTCACAAACTAAACAAAATTTAAGTTCGGGCATCTTTTTCTTTCTATTTCATTACGAAAAGGACAGAAGATAAATATTAGTTTAGTCCTGTCAAATTAGTTTGCGCCTGACGCAAATTGACGTATTTTTAATAGCCAATTTTTTAATCTCGTCTAAATTGTCTATGGAGTATCTTAATTTGACAGGACTAAACTAATATTTATCTTCTGCCCTTTTCTTAATGAAATAGAAAGAAAGAGATGCATGAACTTAAATTTAGTTTAGTTTGTGAACAACAGAATCGGCGCCAATATCTATCCAAATCGAGATAAATTACAATTAATTGGATCAACTAAATTATGCTTGTAACAATAATGGTTAGTATAATGTCATACAAAAATAATAATTTTACACCACATATTTTCATAACAATCTAATATTATCGTGGAAATGAATATTAAAAGATATATCCGGAAAACACTCGAGCTCAAGAGTTGCCAGCTTAAATCCGCGGCTAATTGCGTGTTGCCAGATAAGATAAAACTCCCTAGATTATGAGGAGTTTTATCAATTCCCGGTTATTAGCATGTCAACGTGATAATCTTTTTATTTGATCTGTGATGCTACCGTTTATTAATTTAGGGTGAGTTATCTTTATTTATCTGTTGATTGATGAAAATGTTTGTAGTGTGGCAATTTTATGGTTAGTTAAACGGATGATTTTTTAATGTGGGTTTCGTCATTGATATGAGTAATGAATCTCATTTTTTGGAGAGACTGAAAGTTCTGCTCGGCAGTAGGTAAGTGCTATAAAATACAAAGCAATCATTCACAAAAGAACATTGTCACTGTCAATAGGTAATTTATTAATACCTATTGAATGATAGCCATTAATATTTGAAATCTAACCGACAATACTAATCGAAAACTCTTGTACCGGATACAGCATCCATAACCAATCATAGACAAGAAAACTCTACCAAAAATATAGAGCGGCGATCTCTATGGATCTCTACGCATAGAGCATCTCTACATTATATGTGAATAATAATTCAATGGCAGCTAGGACGTCCGGAGCGCGAGAGCACGTGTCTCTACTTCCGGTACGCCATCTTTGCGCCCCCATCTGAGTCGTTTCCGGTACTGGTCACGCAACCCCTTGATGGGCCATGAAAAGTGCGAGTTGAGAAAGCAGTTGTGAAAATTTTCTTTTGTGATACTTTTATTTTATTTATTTGTTATCTCTTTGGAAGCCAGAAAGAAAATACAAGCATCTCTAAAAAAAACAATTACGTAAAGTAAACCGAAAATTAGTGGCGCCAATTTGAAATTGACATCGCCTTTATGTCGCAGCAGTAAGAATGATTTTCGTAGCGGTTGACTGTGGAATAAGTTTGAATTTTTGACAGTTCTTCCATAAAAAATCTGTCAGACGTCAATTGTATTCCACAAATGAAAATTCAGCCCTAAGTCGTCTAAATAAATGTCAAGTGAATTTTTATATAGTAGTGTTCATAATCTCAGATAATTTACGTTCCATCGGCACTTGTTCAGTTATCTACTTTAGAGCAATGTATTCTAATTTGATTTTTGAGTGAACATTTGTAACAAAAAGGTCCTAATAAGTTTTTGGTTGCAATGGAATTTGAACTTTGTTAAGTATAAAATTCAGTTTGTTGTTCCATAACTTGAAAATTATCTCAAGTTCCTGGCTGTATTATAGTCTCAACTCCCATCTATATTTGTAATCCAACGATTTAATTTAGTTAGGTACTTATTTCATTTCAAATTCACACATAGTTTTCGGATTTTAGGTATCGGAATATGATGCTGAGACCTTGAAATTAATCTATAAATACATTAATTTATCTCGTTCAAACATATTGTATCACCTTTCGATGGTTTTTCTAGATATTTAAAACCGATATGGATTATGGAGATAATTTTCCGCATACGTAGCACAGCCCGGCTAGCTCAGCCCAGGGTTGTGGGTTCGAGCCCCACGTTGGGCGCAACTTTTTGTAAGTCTTTATCTTAGAAGTTAAATAGACTATTATTTTGTAAACATTTGACATAAATCACAAGTAACAATTAAATTAAGTAACAATTTTGTATTTAATTCAAAGAAAAATACAAAACTAAAATATTTCCTAATTTTTCGAGTTTTTTCTAAAACATTCTTCACAGGCCGAAAATACACCATAATAATTTCATGGCCACAAAAACTCCTTTTCTGCTTGAATTCACCTCACAAACTAAACTCCACCATAACATATACCATTTAGAGTTCAAACTACAATACGCAGGGAAAGTTTTTCGGAAAACTTTTACAGAAGGGGATCTTTTCTTAGTGGTAACATTTTAACATCATTGTTATTCTTGCTACATTCGGAGTAAGTAGAATCTATAAAAAACTATTGTTTTGTGGTTAAGAGTTAGTTCAGTATGTTTAGGTAGGGTTTCGCAACTTTCTCCCGTATAACTTCTATGCATTCTTTGAATAGACTTATTCTGTTTATCATCTGAATCTTATTTTCCGATATGTGTTGAATAGGACAGTATACAATTAATATTCATGTAATAATCACAATAAATTAAACCTGATCGATCGACCTGTATGGCTGTTATTATTTAGCCACGGCACACCTCCCCTCGGAAGAGAAGATGGTGTTACACAAAATTACAAGTCACACGTAGCAGTTAAATAATAAAATTCCCTTACCTATTAATACTGGACACGGAAGGCACGTTATCCTGGCTGCAGATCCCCTCGCTAAGGAGTCTGTCCCGGATCTCCCACGCGAACATGGTCGGGTTCTCTCTTTTGTATGCCGCGATGGCGTCCACCACCGGGGGCGTGGCGACCTTCGGCTTGGAGCCGCCGATCACGCCAGCCTTGAAGCTGCCTGTCTCATAGTACCTGGGGAAGAGATTTGGAGTTAGAAATTGGCATCATACTGAAATAAAGTATTCAAGAAGACGATATTTTTGCTTCTGGGATATAAGCAAGATTGCTGGTAAGTTATAGGTATAAAGAGATGAAGAGAAAACGTCATCTCTTCAAAAAAAATACATTTTACTCATCACGGTGCCATATAAAAGATAGCAGCGCCCCGCGGTTTCACCCGCATAAGTGTCGATCCCGTAGGAATATTGGGGAATATAATATATATAATAATATCGTAGGAATATCAAAAACTACCCTATGTCCTTCCCCGAGATGCAATCTATCTCTCTGCCAAATTTTATCGAAATTCGTTCAGTGGTTTAGGCGTTAAAAGGTAACATACAGACAGACAGAGTTACTTTCGAATTTATAATATTAGTATGGATTGTTGAGCTGTTTGACGCTAAGTTTGCAGCGGCTTTTTGATAAAATAATAATATTTAATCATGAAAGCTACTAATATTATTGGTATGATGACTCGATCAGTAACTGGGTTGTGGAGGTCAGATAGGCAGTCGCTCCATGTTAAATACTAGTATTCAGCTGCATCCGGTTAGACTGGAAGCCGACCCCAACATAGTTGGGAAAAGGCTAGGCAGATAATGATGATGATGATAACTCGATCAATGGAGTGGTTTTGTAGGAGTTTCATCTGTTTTAACCATGATATAGCAAGGTCAACGTGTATATAGAAATTTAAACTCTGACTCTCTAAAATCATCACTATTGTCATAAATGGTGGCTGCCATCTCATTCCTAAACTTAAGGCAATTTTTTTTTACATATCCCTATTATCAAACTACTCTCCCATTAATTCTACTTTCTACTAGTATTATAAACATGGATGTTTGTTACTCTTTCACGCAAAAACTACTGAACGGATTTTGATGGAACTTTACAGTAGGTAATCTAATAAAACAGAGTCGGGTTAGTTACCTACACCATTTATAATTATAACTCAAGAACGGCTGGACCGATTTTTATGATCCTTGATTTGTTTCCGCCCCAAATAGCAGAATAACTATTAATTTTAAAACATGAGAAAAAAAAACATACTTAGGCGGTACGAGGCGGTAGTATTAGCATATACAGAATAACACATATAATACTTTCTATCCCGATATTCCCACGGGATCGACACCTACGCGGGCAAAACCGCGGGGCGCTGCTAGTAATATAAAAAAACTAGCTACCATAACTCCATATCACTGAAAACTTAATCAAAAAGAGCAGCTCCACCCTTCATGGGGTCCAACTTAAATCCAATTGTCATAATACCATCCTGTTATTTTGTCCGACGAATTTAATTATCTTCTGCTAATGCCAAGTCCCTAAGGACAGGGGGCGTGATGGTACTATAATGAAGGGACACTTGGTTATTATTGTTTGGGTATCAGCAGCAATATGGTGTGATTTTTTGGTCTTTTAGTACGAATATGAGAGAAAATATGAGAGAATTTCGCTTGTAATATTTGAATGCAATTTGGACAATGGATTATTAAATTTTTAGGTTTAATTGTTTGAATATAGGTAAACGTTATTATGAAGCCCAAATAAATATTTTTTTTTATTTCACTCGAAAAATTTTTCAGGACAACAGCGTCCATTACTTTTACAGGATACTTATTTTGTTCAGAATTGGTGCTGTAAGTTTGCCATCTCATAACAACAAACTAGAAAAACTGGCCAAGTGCGAGTGGGACTAGCACACGAAGGGTTCCGTACCACAAGGCAAAAACGCCGAAAAAAACACGTTTGTTGTATGGGAGCCCCCCCCCCTTAAATATTTATTTTATTCTGTTTTTAGTATGTGTTGTTATAGCGACAACAGAAATACATTATCTGTGAAAATTTCAACTGTCTATCACGGTTCATGAGATACAGCCTGGTGACAGACGGACAGACGAACAGCGGAGTCTTAGTAATAGGGTCCCGTTTTACCCTTTGGGTACGGAACCCTAAAAAGTTCAAGTTACCGATCTACAAAGATAATGACAAGATTACTTAAAAAAATAAGATTATCGTCGACTACCGCACTTAAACAATTTATTGTAAGGGTGCGTACACACAGCATTGTGGAGCATTACAATCGTCGTGATAAGTCAATTACGAGTGCGATCACACCCTAAGTGAGTGGTACTTCCAAGTACAGTTAGAGAGAGAAGTATTTGAGAGTGGGTGTTATTTTTGTGGAACAGTTGAAGAATTTCACAGATGGTGGAGAGGTGATGTTTTTCGACAGTATAGGTTAAGACTTAAAATAAATAAATTTTGTTAGGTTTTCACACTAATATTATAAAGGCGAAAGTTTGTGAGTGTGTGTGTTTATATGTTTGTTACTTTTTCACGCTCAAATGGCTGGACGAATTTTGATAAAATTTGGTATAGAGGTAGCTGACATCCTGGATTAACATATAGGCTACTTTTTATCCCGATATTCCCACGGGATCGACATTTACGCGGGTGAAACCGCGGGGCGCAGCTAGTATTTTATAAATGGCGTCTCGCAGGTCAACCTAGAAGGTTGTCAGCTTGACCGGGCTTGCCTGTGAGTGCCTCAATAAATTTAGGGCCCCAGACAGGGCTAAAAAACTTTAAAAGTATTTGTTAGGCATAAGAACCTCTTTTATCTTCAAGCAGAATGGCTAAACTGAATGGAGTTAGTCTTTATTCTCATTGCCATGTTCAAGTTTTATTTCAAGTTGATCATCATTCAACTATTTTAAACGAGAACTTCTTTCGAAACTTTTCCTCACACACACACACACACACCATTCAATATTTCTTTATCTCTATTTACTTTTTTGTATTTTCTTTATTTCTTTCTCAACTGGAACTAAAACGTCATATAAAAATCTGTGTTCAATTTTAAACCGTAACACTTCTCTACACGACTACCCTCATATTGCCAAAAACAAGGGTGCTCGTGATCCATGGGGGATCGCTAACATTATCGTAACGCTACCCCTGGGCTGGGGTCGGCAGGGTTGTAGGTAAATTTGACAAAATGTAAAATTGTAATTTGGTGATTGCGCACTTGCAGGCCTTTTTTATTGTTGACCAATTTTTTAAAGAGGAGAGGTAGGTATAAAGGTTCTAGAATAAAAAGAGTAAAGACTTGAAATCGGATTTGTGTTACTGCATGGATCGTCTTTCATAATGATTACAGCCAATAATGAATCACACTAATATTATAAAAGCGAAAGTTTGAGAGTGTGTGGGGGTGTGTTTATATGTTTGTTACTTCTTCACGCTCAAACGGCTGGACCAATTTTGATAAAATTTGGTATGAAGGTAGCTGACACCCTGGATTAACATATAAGCTACTTTTTATCCCGATATTTTCATGGGACCGAGACTTATGCGGGTAAAACCGCGGGGTGCAGCTAGTTTTAAAATAAACCAGAAAGTGGAACGTTTTTAAAGAGAAGAACCGACATTATCGTCATCTTAGCCTAGATTTCTTCCTATTTTGTTCGAATCGGCTTCCAATCCAATCGGATGCCAGCTGCATTCAATATACCCACCAGTATTTGATCTCTACGACTTTAAGTTTAAAAACCATGAATATTCATGATAACCAGAAATTCCCAAAAATCCGAAAAATACTAGCCATGTTTTTGGCTGGGGGTCCCATCTCATCATTATCAATAAAATTTTGTGTTTTTTTTTATGCGTCATATTTTCCGCAAATTAAACATATTTTTCTTTCTTTATTTATTTTCTTTCTTTCTTCTTCCATCCTTTATACAATAACTTACATGTTTAAATCTTTAAAACTCAACAACTACCATCGTTGTCTACCCCTTTACCATGCAATATCAACTCAAATTGAAATCAATATCGCTATTCCATATTATGATCTATAACCAATTTGTCGTCCATACAATGTCGAACATATTGGCAATCAAGATACCAGACCCGCATAGGGCGCTGGCTAATAGGCTTATATGGGACTTAGTGTGGCTTATAGGAGCTTTGAGTGGCTTTAGCGGCTTATAGCGGTTGGTTTAAGTATAGTGTTCGGTTGTAGGCTGATGTGTAAATGATTATTGGTTGGAATTTTTGCGAGTTATTAGTTTTATTCCATAAAAGTTTTCTAGTGCTTTATTATTTTGCTACAAAATCAGATTGAAAACTGGCGGAAAAGCCAAAAGGGGATAAACGGAGCCGGTCGAAACCAAACAAGGTTTTGAAAAGGCAGGGTCCAGAGAAGGACACGTGCGACAAGGATGGTTTCATCAAAGTGGAGAAGAAGAAGAAGAAGAAGCCTCCTTGTCAGAACCAGTGCGGCACCGGGCAGACAGGACCCAACATGCTGCTGCGTCCAGCAATCCCGTCGACGCAGCTGTACGTGTCCAGACTGCACCACTCCACGAAGGTTGAGGAGATTGTGGAGTACATGCGTGTCAAGACCAACTGGACTTTGAGGGTCGAGAAGTTGGAGTCGCGTCACAACACGAACTTCAAGTCGTTCGTGGTGCGTGTTCCGACACAGCATCTCGAGAAGTTCCTCAAGGAAGAGTTCTGGCCGAAGGGTGTCGTGTACCGCCGGTTTCGTGGCCGGCTACATGACACCAGTCAGCGAAACACGACGCCGACACTTCGTGTACGTTAGTTTTTAGTGTTAATATAATGTTGTATGTATTTATAGTATTTTTAAGTTATATTAATATTGTATTGTATGTGTTTATATGGGCCTTGGTGCCTGAAATAAATGGATAAATAAATAAATAATAATAATAAAATTGTGAAAATAAAGTTTTTAGAGGTATTTTCATGATTTTTTTCTATCGTATCAAATTAGTTGTATTATGTTTTCAACACACTATCTACTTGCAGTTTTGATGTTATCAGTCGACAAACGGACTGCTATTTTTATTACATGGAATTGAAAATTGAAAACTTGGTGTAAGGAGACGAAATAATCGAGATAATCATCAGTGTAGTTTTGTACGTTTTCAACTGAAAATATTCTACAACCTACATGTCTGCTGTTGCCATAATATAAAACCAGCGTGCTACACAAGAAGAGCATTATTAAAATTGCTATACAGTCCTGTATCTGTTTAATAATTAGTCAGTTTTTACATCGGTCTGCGTCGGCGCAGAAAGCGTGACGCCGCTTCCGTTTGCGAGCGTGCGTTGATTTATTTTATGAAATAATTGTAATTATGTTTGTTTTGAGTTTTAGGTCATTTAGTTGGAGATGGTGGTCTTGGTGTTTTTAAATAAAAACATAAAATAATAATAAAAATATTTTTGGAGTGTTTTGGAAATTATTTTGTCTTTTTCTACGGAAGAAGGGTTAGACAATAGATAAAGACTCTAAGAGAAACAGATTTGAACTACAGTTTTTTATTTTTATTAATTGCTTTGACGTTTTTAATTAGTAAAACAGTCCGAAAGGGAGCAAGTACATACACACTGTAAAGTTATGAGGAGTAAGGGTAATAATATCTATTAAATGAATTATAATCTTCTCGTAGTGCTAACGATTATAAAAAGGCTATAATCTGATTACGCAAAAAGACAATATCTTTCAGTCAAAGATAAAATAAAATACAACAGTTTTCTAATTAAACTGATAGTGCACTATCTTTTTTCTTAAAGCACACACATAATAAATCACGCATTCACAACGTCAGTCATACTATTTCCGTATAAGAAGTATAAGAACTTCCCCAGTGCGGTATAACTCACACGCATCGCTGTGGCACTGTATATGCGCGTGCGCACCGATGCGCCGCAGACCGTGGCGACCCAGTACAATGTGCTTTAAACAAGACTGTTATAAAATTCTGTGTCCAGTATTTACTGGGCATTCGAGTACTTACATATATAAGCCACTTGCAGACAAAAAAAATATGAAGGGCCTCCATAAAAAATGAAGCGTCCGGAGACAGAGAGTTAACCATGCTACTAAAAATCTTGTCTGAATAATATTTTGATTATGGCAAGAGGTATTTTAGGTGATGGCCCAGTACCTCTCACAGAGAGGAGAGCTCTTTATGAAGGATTTTTGTACAGCTTCTACAATGGGAGAAAAGGACTAAAGTAGAACTATTACGTCTTTCAGTAATATGATAAAAAATTACATATTTTTGTTCGACTCCTAGTTTTGACGACACAGTCCTGTCTGCCTGTAACTTCTGTAATAGTTATTTTACGAAAGAAAAGACTGTAACTGCTTGAGGTAAGTTCCATTTCCACTTAAACATAAGTTTCTGCATTGCTGTTATATTACAGACTGGCGTCTACCCGCGACTTCGTTCGCGTATACCTACTAAAATAACAGCCACATTTTTATAAAACTCTACGTCGCTATTACTTTAGGGTTCTTTCCGCCTTTTTTTCTTTTTGCTCGTCTCCTATTGGTCCCAGCGTGATATTAAATAAAAAAGGCCTTTCTCAAAAATTGGACTATCAAATGCAAAAATAATTTTTCTTTATCCTCATAAATCTGCAATCTATACTTTTCAAAGACTAGACTGGGTTGGAACGGACTGGCTTCAGACAATATCTAATCGTAACAACACCATACTAACCCATTTTCTTTTATCAAAAACAAGTCGGCCACTGCCCTTTCAACCCCAGAGAACATTCTTTAAATCCCAGTACAGCAACACGAAAACAGAAACGTTGTCATTAAGACAAAAATGAACCCGCTGGGGGGCTGGGGGGTTGAAAACAAAACATAGGGCTCAATTGTAGTAGCGGGATAAATTGAAAAGCGAGTGTTCGACGCGAGCCGATTGGAAGTCTCCCGGGACTAGGGATGGGCTGCCCGGGATCTATCGATTGATTGGTTGAGCAGAAATATGCTGATGTGTGAAAGTGCTTGGATGTTGACATGACTGGGTGATTTTATATGGGACGATGAGGATATTTTATTTAGGTCGATTTCAATGAACTTTTATACTCAGAATAAGTCTTATTCTGAGAATAAATTTTGATTTTTGTCAGTTTTTCCATACTAGAACTTACTGTCAGGCGTAAATTTTATTCCACGGATTTCTGACTTCGGGAAAATCTGCCCTCAATAACTTTAGAATGGTTGAGTTTAAATCTGAAAACAAAGGAACATTTACTCCAAAAAATTGGACTAGTTCGTTAATTTAGTACTGTGAGTATAGCCGTTAATAACACTATGATGTCGTAAAGATTCAAAAATCTGTTCAAAATGTAGCACAAATTTTTCCACCCCCAAAACCCGGGACAAAAAAAATCCCGTAACATCCCGGAAAAATCCGCACATCCCATCACTATTCGCAGTTTTCAATTTAAATCGGACAATGGTCAGCTCGAGTCCCGGCGCTCCATTCTCGTCATTGTCAGTTATATCGATATAATATCGTCAAATCATCTGTACTTGTGTCTCGAATAATGGCGGGGACTGTTGAACGATCATTGCGGGATTTAAAACATAATGGCGGATTTTAGATTTGAATTTTAATGAGGTGTGAGAGTTCATCTTTTTCTTAAAAAAGGCCATTTTGTTAACATTTCAGTATATACTGGTTTATTTTTGCTTTCAAGAATGTTCATGTTTTTACAATCAACGTGCTGTCAATTATGTGTACCTAACAATTATTTATTTATATAAATAATAATCACTTACAACTATTATTACAGGTACAACCCAATGCAATAGTGAAGCAAACCTAATAATAACAACTTATTTTCTAATAAATTATACAACAAGCTCTCTGCTGCCTATGAAAGACAGTATTCTCAATATTGACCATTCTTTTAATTCCCGGGTTTACTGAATCGACATTTGGAGAAGTCTTAGAAAAAGAATTAATGTCCTGTGAGTATTCTATGGTCTATGTTAGAAGGTTTGGTTTCCACACTTAGTCCTTCAAGTGGGCAATTGCGCGTGGGCCATGGCGAGCGTCTGTGGTTATTCCAACCAGCCCACCTCCCTCCAGAAGTTGGTTACATCTCCTGGCCTATTGAGAACATCTGTGTAAGATCTGGGTTTCCCGATGGTTTCTGACCTAATCTGGGTGACGCCTGTGCACTGTGAGTATTAAAATGTGACTGAAGGATTGTGTCATGACAATGGTCAGCAGCATTGTAGCGGTATCTATAACGCCACATGCGAACAACGCGTCATACTGACGTCACGCAAAATCCTGCATCGCGAAAGAAGAGTTTACCGCGCAACTAGCATAGATACAACGGCCCGACATGAATCATCGGGCAGTTGCCCGCCAGACACAACACCCGTCTGGTCAGAGGATCCTCCCTTTTCTATAGAGTATGAGTGAACTTTACACCCTGTTCCTCATACCTCTATAGCATAACCACAAACTAAAATTGACGGTATCAGAAGACAGCCTACTAAAATTATGCTCTTTTTCAGTAGACGTTTAGCTACATCTCATTAGTTTCTTCTGACAGCCAGTCAAACTTACAACCTATACTTAACCCACAACTACAGCACACTAAACAAGCATAAACACTAGTTAAATAATACACCCATTATATTTAACTAAGCACAAATTAACTGGTACAGTTAACCGGCAGAGCTGCGCTGTTTAACTTCGGTTAACCACAAATGATGAGCGTTTAACTCAGCTGTTACGTTGTTAAGTTTAAATAATTAGTTTTAACTAGAACTCTTTAACTGACGGTTATAATTAACTGGCTTTTACTACTTTCGGATTAGAAATGTGAGAGAAAAAAGATATGATTGATAAAACTAATTTTACGTTTGATATAAATCGCAGTCGAGCTATGTAAAATCCTGGTGTTCTGTTGCATCCGGTAAGACTGGCAGGCGACGTCAATATAGTTGGAAAAAGGCTAGGCAGATAATGCTATTTACACTCTGGATTACTGATAGCTTCATAAAGTACGTGGAATGACAGCTCACTGCAAGTTCGTTTTACCTAAGTTATCACGGAGAGATTTCTATAAAATAGCTCGGCTGGATTATGACACCACTGACACCAGTCAGCGGTGTGATAATCCAGCCAGACAGTCAGCATAGTGAACTATGCTGACTGTGCAAGCTTTCCAGCTTGTAGAGTTAGTTATCTGGATCTGAGTATAATGCGGCGAATGTACCATATAGGTACCGGACCCCCGACTTATGGTAATAGAAGGAATAATGGGGACTCGGTAGGATTCCCACATAACCATGCGTTCTCCCCAGACGGAGGGTATCCATGAGAATTTCCCCAGTGAAAAATAATCAGCAAGGTAAAGTGGCAATGGCCAAGCCACTGTGGTTGAAGAAACGATAGTTCTAGGAGCAGACGAGTCCTGGAGTGAAAACCGTGTATTGCAAGCGTAGAGTGACACGTCTCCCAGCTAGAAGGACCGACTATATACCTGCCAAAAGGCAGTTGGGATAGATTTGATGTGAAAGGCGGACAAGCGAGTGTTGTGGCACACCAGCAGTGGATTACGAAAGGCTGAATTGATAATAAGATAAAAATCCTCTATAGTTCCTATTATTTGAAAAAAAATATCCACGTCAATTACACTCATATTATTGCTTTAATTTCATATTAAATCATATGGTAACTTCCGTCATATAAATTGTGTTTTTTAGTAACGGAATCACAATCATCATTCGAAGAAGAGATACCTGCTGGTTATAAATACGCCAATTAGATGTGGCTCAAAGATATACTCAGTGGTATGCTATTAAATGGGCAATGGTTCCGTATTACATTCTTCTAAGAAAAACTGAATTGTTTAAATATTATTTTGATTCAGCGTTCATCTTAAGTCTTTAGTATCTTTACTATGTGTTAATTTTTTATCTCTTTTTGTATCCGCTAACAAAGGAAATAAAATAGAAGTTTGACTTTGTAGAGATTTCCTGCCAAACCAGGCTACACTAACCAGAAGCATAATTATATTTTTTGAAAGTGTTTTTTTAAGGTTTCTAAATTAAAAGACATTTATTTAAATTAGGCTGAGAATCAGCACTTTTCTAACGTCAGAATTACATAAGACAGTTCACCACTTGCTAATGCTTTGGCTGGGGAGAAGAAGTGGCGCAACAAACTCCCCAGAAGCACAGTCTAAGTACGACAGGTAATTTGACATAGCACTTGTTATTTGTCCAGAACAAATAGGTGTTAATTTGGATTGGTTTCTTGTAAAAATTGTCATACTGGACGAAGCTGAGCGTATTTCTTTTTAGCAAATCCACACACAGTCAGTCAATCAACACCATAATATTTTTCTTTCTTTCTTTTCTTTATAGTAAAAATTTTGCCGTCAAAAACGATTGCAATGAGATTCCTATTTAGCAACTTGTTTAATGATTTTCTTCTACATAATAAATCTTCCAAAAAACCCTGACGGTTTTACAATTACCCAACGGTACCCCACCGCGGCTAGTTACAGCAAACCGAAACAAAAGAAAATGACATAAGCGTATTGTCTAGCGGCTGTAGGACCTGCGCGCACGCCGGAGTTATTGCGCGGAACGGGGGCACACACACAGACACCTCCATCATGTGTGTGTGTGAGAGTGTGGGTGGGGTTAATACACGTTGTAATTAAAGGACGGTAGGTATGAGATTTATAAAGCTTTGGGAGTGAGTTTGAGTTGTGGTTTTCCTGGATCTTCGTTTTGAGGGGATTTCTGATTTATTGGTGATTTATGAATGATTTTAATTTATAGTCGCCATCTTTTCGCTGTTTCACTGAAAGAATATTTGAGAATCATATTTATATAAAGAGTAATTAGACAAATTAATTTAGACCGCCTCGCTGGGCAAGACAGTGGGTTACTTTTGAATAGTTGGAAACATTAATGAGAATCAACTGGGGATCTGAACTTCATCATCTGCCTAGCCTTTTCCCAACTATGTTGCGATCGGCTTCCAGTCTAACCGGATACAGCTGAATACCTCCCAGCAACAAGCAGAGACCTCTACTCAACAGTCATATCTTCACTAACATAATCTAATCATCTACAGCCTAACATTTCCCACTGCTGGACATAGGCATCTCTTTGCTTCCGTCAATCCTCATGCTCCAGTGCCAGTCTAACCACGGATGACGAAGGCAACAATAGCCAACAATTTGACAATCTGTCAGCATTATACATCACGAGGCTGAAAAGAACCAATTTCTCGCAAAATTGCGAACCTAAGCAGCACATAAAAAGTCTTACAATCTTCAATCGTACTCACCTCGACAGTATCTTGGAGACGCAGCCGTGCGACACCCGCAGCTGTCGGCTGATGTCGCACGGTCTCACTCCGGAGTGCGCCAGCTCGACTATTCTTTGTCGCACCACGTCTGGAAGTGGTCGCCCGTTTACAAATACTCCGCCTAGTTGGTTTACTCCGCCGTGACCTGGTGAAAGAAAACAGATTGTTAGTTAACTTTATCTTATAAGAGCCAGGAACTACGATCAGATTTGAAATTTATTATTTAATAATAAATTGTACAAGAATAGATTCTACGGTGGCCTTTGCCTGTATCTTTGGGGTTGGATTTTCAAAGTGAGGTACATAGTGATTAATGCATGACAGGAAAACATAAACTTAACTAAAACGCTTTAAATACACATTGCCATCAGCGTGGGATCAAAGTACGCCATATTGCCTGAAATGGTTTTCAGTCACCTGTAAATCGGAGAGAGGCTATTTGTAGCTATCACAATGCGAAATTCTGGAATTCCTACGAAGAGATTCCTGACTAAAAAACACACTTTCGTTCTAGTTCTAATTCTTTCGTTCTAGCGTGTATGTATTAGTAATTATAATATCTTTGTGCTAGTACAGTCAACAGCAGAAGTAGATGATCAAAATCAGAAATTCAATACTAATGAACGGAGTTCGTGTCAGAACTGTGTGGCGTCGAAGTGATTCAAAAGTATGTGATTGTAAATTATACCAAATATTTACTACTAATACAGCTGCCATATATTCGTGATCAGTTTTGACTCCTATTCAATTTCTGATTTTGATCATCTACTTTTGCTGTTGACTGTACTAATCAAATGGAAATCTACATGATTTCTAACCACATTTTATTCGAAGTTAACTGTCTAGGGATACTGTTCACCGAAGACTGGATATGTTACCAGTCTTAACTTCAGCATCCCTGCTCGTAAAAAGATGTTGTAAGAAATCTGCATAGGTACGCTATCTTCCCTGACTTGAGTTTGTAGGCATTGGTTGTGGATTAAAAAGTGCCGTTGTTTGAAATAGAATGTTCAACCGAGCCAAGCCTCGCTCACGCTCAACCTCCTACAACGGACTACCTATCATACCAAATATTTCCCCAACATACCGTCAAATATCCAGTACTCCTCATACATGGCCCTACCTGGGACGATGTGAAAGCTTATGCAGAAATCGCCTTACGAAAAACTGTGTTCTGGTTGTCCTGTAACCTGCTGACACTAAACATTAATAAAACAAATTTTATAACCTTCGGTATGAAAATCTCTGGAGTTCCACCCCTGGACTCTTTCTTCATCAAATCTCATACTTGTTTGTCACACCTTTCCAACAACTGTGATTGTCCGACTATATCTCGTGCAATCACTGTCAAGTACCTTGGAATCAAAATTGACCAAGTTCTGAAATGGCAGTCCCACATTGATTCTTTAACCTCACGTGTCAGAAAGCTGATTTATGTGTTCAAGTTGCTCCGTAATGCCGCCAGCCTCGAAACCCTCAGGATGACCTACCAAGCACTTTGTCAGTCCGTCATATCATACTGCATCTCGGCTTGGGGTGGAGCAGCCAAAACCATACTTTTACCCCTTGAGAGAGCACAAAGAGCAGTGCTCAAGGTTATGACCAAAAAGATCCGTCGATATCCAACTTCTAAGCTCTATAATGAAATAGGTGTTCTGACAGTGAGACAGCTATTTATTCAACATATTTTAACCAAGAAGCACGCCACCTTAACATTTGACCCCTTATTATATCATAATAAACGTCGATCGGATATAGTCTGCCCTTCAGTTAGACATAGGACTGTAATGGCCAAACGGCACTACACGGTTATAAGTGGACTTCTATATAATAGAATTAACAAAGTACTGATTTTATACCCACTTAAAATAACTGAAGTTAAAAACAAAATAATATCTTGGCTTTTACAGTTAAATTACATAGAAACTGAAAATCTATTAAATCAGTAATAGTTACGTATTTTTATAATGTATCTCAACCAAATCAGAATTTTTCCAGTTTATAAGATTGGATCAAACTAGTTTACTCGATTATAAATAAATAAACAACTTACAAATACCACCAATCTTAATTAAACTCCCACAAAGCACTCACGTCCTTACAACCACAATAAACACATCACTACAATCACACGCACAACATATTCTGCCGTCATAAAGAAGAAGGGCGCAGCTAACATTTTTTCCAACATTGTGTAAAAAAACTGGCATAAGCGCCTTTTTTTTCTGATTCCAAATATGTATTTAACTCAATTTTGGAAAAAATGTTAGTTGTGCCCTTTTTCTTTATGATGGCAGTATTATACTCACACTTTAAACACAACACTTTAATTGTGGCACACCCATACTTCATAGTATTTTTTAATTTGTACCTAGTTATTTAAATACTGATTCCCTATCAACAGGCATGCCTAATTAGGGAACTCAGTGAGTCAAGTTCTTTTATGCTGCTGTAATGGTTCATATGAGCTTGTTTTTGGTGAGAGGACGGAGCAGTGCCTAGTTCCTGTAATACAGGTTAATTCCTAGCGCGGGACGGGGTCTTGCCCTGCTCTCCACTCTAACATGCCTATGTCTCTGTTCTATGTATTGCTGTAGTATATAAGTTACTCTGTACTCAAATGTTTTTGCTTAATAAATATTATTATTATTATTATTATTATTAATACAAAGGCGTACATTATTGATGAGGCACGGCCGTGAACCGGGTATCGACTCGCTATCCGGGCGTACCCGGCGTACCCGGGCGTATCCGGGCGTATCGGGCGTACCGGGCGTGGACCGGACCGATCGATGGTTGCGGCTCAGTGACGTGATGTAACCGTTTCATGCTTAGTGGAGTTGGGCATATAGAATGGTATGCTTGGGTTAGTTCTGGAGATGCTGACGTAGAATTGTAACGGTGGAGCTTCTGATTTTAATTTGCTATTATGATTTTTGAAGTGAAAACTTCTTCAGGTGCGTTGGTCATTTTTTGAGATAGGAAAAACCATTGAACTCGCGACACTGTTACCGTAACCGACACCGCACTACATTCGGATGTGTTCGGCTGTCCTCGGGATGTAGGTACTCGGTTTTAATGTACCTATATCCGATATGTCAGTGAGTGATGGCAAAGTATTCTGTTTGTGTTTTGTTTATAAGACGATTTTCACTTCTGTCGGCACTCCCGGAGTGCCACTGTTTTTTTTTCTATTCAAAAGGGCTGATAGAACACATAAATAAACAAAATATCACGCCTGTTATCTCAGAAGTGTTAGGCAGAAAGGCCTTTAGTACAATGTACAGGGGTAGTAGGTACTGTTTAGCATCCAAAATACGAATGCATAATGAAATATTCTAAATAAGAAAAAAATACTTGCAAATCAACCAAAACGTTTGAATCTAGGTACAACTTACTTTAATAATAAATAGGAGATCAGCAGGTATCAACTAAGGGTTTTTCGAAATTCCACCCCTAAGAGGGTAAATGGGGGAGGGTGAAATTTCACGCGGACGAAGTCGCGGGCAGAAGCTAGTGTATGCATATAAACAGACCTTAAATAGTTATGATCATCTCATTGGTTGATTTCAGATTAACTATGTAGGGATGCTGAAAGTACCTCTATCAGATGTTCTTAAGTATTTTTGGAAAATATAAAAAAAATCCTTCTTAGCGATTTTTAGGGTTCCGTACCCAAAGGGTAAAAACGGGACCCTATTACTAAGACTCCACTGTTCTTTTGTCTGTCTGTTACCGACTGTACCTCATGAACCGTGATAGCTAGACAGTTGAAATTTTCACAGATGATGTATTTCTGTTGCCGCTATAACAATAAATACTTACTAAAAACAGAATAAAATAAATATTTAAGGGGGCTCCCATACAACAAACGTGTTTATTCGGCGTTTTTGCCTTGTGGTACGGAACCCTTCGTGTGCGAACTTGGCCAGTTTTTATTATCAGTTTCCAGCTAGGTCATCATAATGTCTTTTTAACCGACTTCAAAAAAAGGAGGAGGTTTCTCAATTCGACCGTATATTTTTTTTTTTTTTTTTATGTGTGTTCGCGGATAACTTCGTCGATTATGAACCAATTTTGATTATTCTTTTTTTGTTGGAAAGGAGATATGCCAAGGGTGGTACCATGATAAGGAAACCAGGATCTGATGATGGCATCCCAGTGAAACCGAGGGGAACATTCGAAAATCGTAGGAGCGACTAGTGCGTTTGTTAATTTTTTCGTTAAGTATTTTAAAGCACTACAATTTAATGAAGGCCTGGAGTCGATCTGATGATGGAGCCGAAAGACAGTCGAGGGGACTCCTCAACGATTTACAGCAGTTACCTTGTGTTTGGGCTTGATTAATTTGTATTGATGTGAACTTTACACCTACATGGGTTGTGACTGTCATTAGGGGTCTGATGATGAAGACGAAGGACAGTTAAGGGAACTCCTCAACAGTTTACAGTAGCTACCTTGTGTTTGGAATTAATTAATTTATATTTATGAGAACTGTAACTTTTGTTGGGCTTACTTCATACGGTTCAATACGCCAAAATGTTCAGGTCGTACAAAAATAATACCTAATTAAGATTTTAGTTTAAGATTTAAGTTGCGTAATCGCGTCATTTCTAGCAATGCTCTTTCGTCGTGTGGCCTACTCAATAATTAAAGTAACTTGAGCATTTGCCCTCGGAAATCATCATTTGGTAAAGTGGAGCTGATGATGAAGACCACAGATGGCCATCGGAACTACTCAATGACAAATATTTCACGGGTTGCGATTCCATTACTTTAATATGGTTGCTAAGCAATTTATGCTCGTTACAATGCGTATGGTGAAGTGGAGCTGATGGTGACTTCTCAATCAGCTCCAGTTCTCCTGGTTCTTACTAGGAGAACTCCTCAACAATTAACGTCCCTGCATCGGGAAATGCAATATTTTGTAAAAGGTGATGATCCGTTGATATTAGGCTATTGTAACTTAAATAAATTACAAACTGACCCACTAAAAAGTGAAAAATAAAAACTTTTTTCCAAAAAAAAACAACCGACTTCCAAAAAACACTATAAAGTTAAAAATAACTTTAATTTCGGAAGTCGGTGGCAAAAAACTAAAATACAAATCCAAAGACACCGACTTCCGAAATTAAAGTTATTTTTAACTTTATAGTGTTTTTTGGAAGTCGGTTGTTTTTTTTTGGAAAAAAGTTTTTTATAAACATTATCTTTTCTACCCATCCAGGTGCGAAATTCTCAACTACACACAACTTTTCTCTCTCAAAACACAGCTAACATCCCTTCTCATCTTACGTTACACTTTCACGACGCTCCCTGCCCGGGTGGGGTGGGCACGAGGCGTGACGATCGATCCGACACGCCCCGCGGTCGATACCCGGTTAGAACCGGCTGTTTTGTTTGTTATCGCTCTGATGTGATAAGGTTTGAGGGTAGTTTTGTGCTGGATTAGAGAGGTGAGGTGTTAAAATTGCCCAAGGCAATAAGTCCGCCTTTCTACAGTTTTTACCTGTGCATAAAGTTTAATAAATAAATAAAATTGTAGGTGTTTGCTACTATGCTTATTTTTCTTTTTATTTTCAGAGTTAATCCTGGATATTACCGACATAGGTGAAGAGAAACAGCGTGAGGAAACCTGGACTTATAGTCAGCTAGCAGCGCCCCGCGGTTTTACCCGCATAAGTGTCGATCCCGTGGGAATATCGGGATAAAATCTATCCTATGTCCTTCCCCGGGATGCAATCTATCTCTCTGCCGAATTTTATCGAAATCCGTTCAGTGGTTTAGGCGTGTAAAGGTAACATACAGACAGAGAGACAGACACAGTGACTTTAAAATTTATAATATTAGTATGGATATGTCTGAAATCGCCTTGAGCAAGTGTGGTGATGGTTGAGCTGAATGGTGCTGATCTATGCATCATGTTCGTGAACGGGCGCCGTCAGTTGAGGCTTGGGGTCAGCACTTAGCTGCCTCGGCTTATTTTTAATTATTTTATTTTTCAATTGTTATTTTGTTACTATTTGCTGAACTCTGGACGCTTTTAACGCGTACGTCTTTTTTTACATCGTGTTTTTCTCACATATGTATAAATCTACCACGCGGGACTTTTGCTGGTTGGTCCATGTCACATGTCTTAGAAATTTTGGTTCTAGGACATGCCGGTTTCCTCACGATGTTTTCCTCCGTTTTTAGCGCAGTGGTGATGAAATTATTTAAACGAAGGTAAGCGCCTGCCTGGGCTCAAACCTACTACCTATAACTTGTAACTCTAGGCTATTACCACTGGGCCTCCATTGCTCTTTGTATAATATAATATTTTAAAATATTGTTCAAAGATCCTGTCATCAACAAATCACTATCATGGCTCTAAAAGGGCGAGGAATAGAAAAGTAGGTTGGTATCTACTTTTCACAGCACCTACAGCTTCTTTAACGATTACCAAAAAATGGTTTTAACCATAAAACACATATTCGCGTAAACGAAAGGCTTGTGGCGGTACAAACGGAATTGTTTTTGTAAACAATAAATTACGCTCTGCCGTGAACGTTGCCAAAATAGTGTTATTTATTATCATCCGTTCGTAATTTGGCTGTTCATACATTGTTTATTTTATACCTTTCATCGTTAGTTACCTGTCTGGGTCATAGTATTTTATATTTGGCTTTTCCCTAAGATATGAGACTAACAATGGCCATGTCTGGAAAGGCCTTTTGAAGAAAGAGGAGCACTTCCAGCTTTGAGTTGACCTGTCTCGACAGACGGCATATACTTTTAAACGCCATTGTCACATATACGTGACAAGCAAGCGCGTGCCCTGTACGCCAGCGACACAAATATGTGACAAAAAATGCGGTGCACTTTATAACGAAATAAACAATTAAATCATTACCTTTGTGTGTTTTTATTTGTATACCTTAAATATTTAAAATTGTGGCTTGGCGTGGAGGGCACGCGCGTGCGTTTATGCTCTGGCGTTCAAAAGGATATGTCAGTCCCATACATTTATGACTTTTCCTTCATTGTTATCGCTGATAGGATGTCCGTCTAGACATAACGATTAGTACTAAGCGTAGGTACTTAAGTTTAAAAATAAATGATTCATTGATTTTACAACTGTCTACAGCCCAGACAGTAGTATATTAAAACTTTATGCAAAATTAAAAGATCGCTTTTAGCAATAAGACTGCCCATTGCGTCACCCTTTGTAAAATTTCTATATTTATGTTTGTAATTTATATGCATAATAGGAAATATTCTATTCTAAATACTGTAAAAAGGCGGACATTTTCTACCAGTCCAACTTAGGGACATGCAGTCAAGGCAAGTGCAACATACGGGATAGATAGCTTGAAAATAACAATAAAATAAATTATCTATTACGACAAATTTTCTAATAAGTTTACTTTTCCTGAAAGAAATATTACCGTGTCTAATATAAAGGATGTTAAAGGAACTCGTATCACAAGCGGAGGCACAAATAAGGCTTTATTTTAGGTAGTAATTAAACGTAATAGCGCACAAGATGGCCGCCCGGAAGCTGGGGACGCGACGGTACCGACAGATTGTCAAGGTGATAGAAGAATATATTAATATATTAAATTGGTGAGTACAAACACTCACCAATTTAATATATTCTATACTTCATATACATACGATTACATAAGTTGAACTAGCTTCTGCCCGCGACTTCGTCCGCGTGAAATTTCACCCTCCCCCATTCACCCTCTTAGGGGTGGAATTTCGAAAAATCCTTTCTTAGTGGATACCTACACTTCACAAAGAACATACCTTCCGGAGAAGGGAATGACTCCATAGATTCCTGGGCCCAGGTGTTAACTGAATCAAACTAGCCTTATTTGTAAGAGGATATAATAACAAGGCCTCACTGAAAATTTGGTGAAATTTGGCTATCCAAGAACCAAGTTATATGAATTATAGTAAAAGTGAGGTTATATTATAACATTGTAGTTTTTAGGGTTCCGTACCAAAATGGTAAAAACGGAACCCTTATGGTGAGAAGGCCCGTAATACGGGCCTAAGTCTGTCTGTCTGTCACAGCTAGTCTGGATATCTCAAGAACTATTAATGCTATCAACTATGAAATATGGAATAGTTTTAGATGACGTTTGCCCAATTATTTTGCAATTATGAAAGAAATAAAAATATATGTATATTTTTTGCAACAGGGACTGAAAGGGGGTCTGGAAAATTCGAAGTGGGGCTACTAGGGCATGTGGGGTATCATATGAAAGAACGCAGTTTGCATATACTCAAAGGTTTTTCCTTTTTTTTTTTAGGACGCATAGTTTTCGACTTTTGATGAAAAATGTAAAAAAAATACCGTTCCCCCCTTATCTCCGAAGTTTGCAAAGAAAAAAATCTGAAATTATTCTATGTGATAGAAGTTTATGTAAAGATTACAAGAAATATAAAACGAAGTCTCTAAATAGCACACTTTCTCAGAAATCATCAACAAAAGTTACATTGGTTCCACTATCGGTCAAGAGATGGCGCTGACATAAAACTGCAATATTCCACACCACAGTGCACAGTGTTAAAATTCTCTGATGAATATAGGCCTCGCCGATGAAAATTTAAAAACATAATGATGGTACGGAAACCTCGGCGCGTGAGTCCGTCTAGCTCTTGCCCGGTTTTTTATGTTATTTACGAAATACTTTGAATGGCTTCGGTTGTGTAATGGTTTTATGTATGGAGCGAGCGTGTGACGTGTCGAAGATCGGACTCGTTTGGCGTCTCGCGCCAGTCGAAGACAAGTTTCTACATCCAATATCCTGTAATCTAGAAGCAGTAGGCACTAACCACGCCACTGACGAATAACTAATAAAATCACCTCATCTTCCAAGACTCTTCTACCAATAGAGTTTGTTCCGGCTGTTGCCGCTGTGTTGTTGCTTCGAATAATGGACGGTAGGTACTGGTTTATATCTGTTATAATGAGTATTAAAAAGGTTTTGAATATAAAAATAATCTGGCATAATCTGAATTTGAGCGACGTTCACCACTTACTAGTCTTATCAAAGTACTCTGTGTTCACCACTATCAAAAAGTACTCTGTGACGTTCACGAAGCGATGGTGAAACGACGACTGTCACCTTTAGTATTTTATCTATGACTGTCACCCCTGGCGGCGCGAAGTGGAGGCGCAGGCTCGGCTGGGCTCGCGGTATGGCTCCGCAGGCATGGTCCTAGGAAGTCCTGCCGTGCGCCATCTGACGGCGAGGCCGTAACAGAGTTACTGCGACCAGTCGCAATATAACAGCGATCCATGTCATCAATATCCAATCGATAGGCGTAAACAGTTGTCCAAAATAAAGAGGCAGGTAATTTAGAGTAGCAAGACCCGTCAAATAGTCCGTTATAATGTGCAAAGCCGAGGTCGAAGGGTTAAACAATTAAACAAGGAAAATACGTGCGCACTCAGAACCTAATAGACTGTATAATTTATGCTCAGAACGGAAGAATACATGGACGTAATATATAGTTACTTCTATACATTACGTCCATGGAAGAAACCGAACGAGTGCATCTGTCAGTCAGTGACTGACGGACGTCAGGCACAAGTGTTGCCAGAAGAAAAAAAATCACTATGAATCTATTCAATCGATTCCACGAAAGCTAGATGCACTTGTCACTCGATGTTCATACATATTCTCATATTGTACCGATTTATTCATAATCGATTAGTAGTAAATCCGGAATGATTTAATCGATTATTTAGTTTCATTAACTTAATTTAAGTTTTCTCGCTTTCTAGTTAGAAACATGGTACCTACCATACTTTGTGATTTCCTTTAGAAAAATATAACGGTTTTTTTAATACACATTTCAACTAGTTAACTGCTGGGCCCAGAAGTCCTCTTCTCCTTTCATGTCTCTAGGAACAGCGGTTTAGGTTGTGCGTTGATTAATGAGTCAGTCAGGACTTTGGATTTTTTAAAGATAATTATATGAAGCATATCAATGCTTGCTAAAAATGTATCAGCATTCAATAGGATTGTCCATAGATCAGGCATACACATTATTAATTTTCATAACAATTAATAATGTGTATTTTTTACCGACTTCAAAAAAAAAGGAGGTCATCAATTCGACACGTACGTACCTATATAGAGGTACACAACAGGGTGTAAAGTTCACTCATACTCTATAGAAAAGGGAGGATCCTCCGACCAGACGGGTGTTATGTCTGGCGGGCAACTGCCCAATGATTCATGTCGGGCCGTTGTATCTATGTTAATTGCGCGGTAAACTCTGCTTGCGCGATGTAGGATTTGCGTGACGTAGTATGACGCGTTGTTCGCATGTGGCGTTGTAGATACCGCTACATCACTCCCCCCCGGAGACCGGAGGTCGATAGTGGGCTGAGTCTTGTATCTTGCGATGCTTGCCAGTCCAGCTGAGGTTCCAGTGAGTCGGAACCGGTTGCCGCATAGTTCACGGTGAGTCGGAACTGTCTGCGAAGATATCCCCAGTGAGTCGGGGTGGCGCTGCGTTATGCTCCAGTGCGTCGGATGTGGTACAGCGCCGGGTTGAGGCTAACTGCTGGCGTCGACCAGGAGAGCGTATTTCAAGGGCTCTGCTTGCGGACCGGCCGAAAGTGCAGTGTGCTGTGCCGAGTTTGCTGATGAGGCTGAGGGTGATGACCAGGAATGCGCGGTCGCTGCATGCTGGTGGTCAGGATACCCGTTGAAGTCGTGGATGCTGGCTGGCTGGGTGACTCGCCGCTAAAGCTTGCGGGAGTGATGATGATGACGTCACGCTGGAGTAGGTGCACGAAGGCTGCGCTGACGTTCATGTTCGGGGTCACCAGTATAGAGGTATGAGGAACAGGGTGTAAAGTTCACTCAACCTCCATAGAAAAGGGAGGATCCTCCGACCAGACGGGTGTTATGTCTGGCGGGCAACTGCCCAATGATTCATGTCGGGCCGTTGTATCTATGCTAATTGCGCGGTAAACTCTGCTTGCGCGATGTAGGATTTGCGTGACGTAGTATGACGCGTTGTTCGCATGTGGCGTTGTAGATACCGCTACACCTATGTAGGTAATATTGTTGGAATTACATTATATTCACATATTATGACAATCTATTAGGGCTTCCAAATTCCAAACAAATATACAAAATTTTATTGACGTATAAGTATTGACCATTTTTTTTATTGGCTTACATTTACTTCAACTTAGGGAACAGTGCAAGTTTCATCAAAATCGATCTAGTAATTTTCAAGATATGGACTAATACGTGTAAGTGTGACGGCCTGGCTTATTGATACGAGCTATGGGTGTAGTGTCAAAGAGAAAACATCTCAAAACCTTGGTCAAATTCTAGTCCAAAAACTAAAAATTACGAAATAAAAAGTAATTTAAAAAAATTAAACCGACTTCAAAAAGAAACTAAGTAACTCAAAATTATGAAATAACTTTAATTTCGGAAGTCGGTGGCAAAAAACTAAAATACAGACCCCAAGACACCGACTTCCGAAATTAAAGTTATTTCATAATTTTGAATTAGTTTCTTTTGAAGTCGGTTTCATCATCATCATCATTTCAGCCAAAAGACGTCCACTGCTGGACATAGGCCTCCCCCAAGCACTTCCACTTCGACCGGTTCTGTGCTTCTCGCATCCAACGGGTTCCTGCGGCCTTCACAAGGTCGTCGGTCCACCTTGTGGGAGGCCTTCCGAAGTCGGTTTAATATTTTTAAATTATTTTTTTTCAAGATATGTAGTACGTAAGGTACCTACTTATAAACACATTCGTGAAAGTTTCTTTAGGATTTTTACCCAAATTTGTAGAAAAACAATGAAAAAAAAAAGAAATAATTTTTTTATTTAATTTTTTTTTCATACCTATTTTTCTAAAGAGCTCCTTCTACATTAGTAACTGTTATCGAATTTTCATTAAAACATTATTATAATTTACTTCAAATCTTAGTCTACGTTCCTAATTTAACTTGCTGACGGTACGTCCCAACATCTACAGCTCTACAGTTCCTCTCGCCAGGTGTCCAGCCACTCAGCCACTCAGCCCCCTCGCAGACGTCTTACAGTTCTTGCAAAATATGGATCTGGGTCAACGAGGATAACTTCAGGAATACTTCTCTCTCTTAGGGGTCAGGTTTGTTTTTTTAGAGATATTTTTAATAATAAAACTGTGAACTTTAACAGTACTAGAACCTTACAACAACTTAAACAAATGTTACCTATTATTAATATTTTAACTTTGTTACCTTAGTTGTTAATTTTATTGTGCTCAGGTAATAATTTGGTGAACTCTTATTTATTTTATTCATTTATTTATAGTTAATTAAAACGGTAAAACACCAATTACTACTTATAGAAGACTGTGAAGGAGTGCATCTACTTACTACCTAATATACCTTTATTTTATGTGTCATGTATTGTGTACATCTTTTGGTGGAGATACTAAATAAATAAAAAAACAGTGGCACTCCGGGAGTGCCGACAGAAATGAAAACAAAACACAAACAGAATACTTTGCCATCACTCACTGACATATCGGATATACATTAAAACCGAGTAGGTACATCCCGAACACATTTTTATAATCGTGTTACAAACAAAACACGCGCGGTGTCGCTTACGGTAACAGTGGCGCAAGTTCAATGATTTTTTCCCATCTTAAAAAATGCCCTTCAATAACACCACGCCTGGGCACAAGGGGTAGGTACATGTGAACCCCACATTTTCGTGATTATTTTTGAGTGCCACGTAATAGAGGAATTTTGTATTCAAAACATTTAAAAGGCAAAAATAATTCAGATATTCCATAAATAATATTATACTTAGGAAGCCATTCAATTTCCAAGCACTGACCTTTTGATATAACACGGTAAATCAAAATCAAATCCACAATCATTAAAACAGAGCACACACAGATTCAAATCATGATCCCCCACATAACATGGCAACACTCACTCAAAATTAAATCGTATAAACAAGTCTCATGGTTTCATATACCCATAAAAGTGTCCATAAACATGTACATGTATAGTTATGGGTACCCATAACATAAAACTGGACAGCGCATCCAATTTAGATGTGGGGGAGGACTTCCTGTGCCACTTCCGTTGAGAGGGAGTTCTCATTTCAAATAACTTTACGTTACGGACTATTTAACATTATGATTTTTTTTGCATTATTTTGTAGCCAATTCTATTTTTGTATTTTAATTTGGATCGATATCAATAAATTCAGTGAGTCTCTTGGGTACATTACCGGTCGACAGCAATGCGAAGGAATATTTCGACGTCATATTTTAGTTTGATAATAGTTTTAGTTAGATTAGGAATATATTTATTGTAATAGTTTGTTTAGTTGGTTGAAAGATAATACCAGCAAAAATACCGAGTTCAGACTTTGAACAAGGTTAGAAGGGAAGAATTCCATCTGTATTCTGTAGAGCCTGTTTGCGATGGCCTGAGATCCAGATTTTAAAAGAGAAATCACACTAATATTATAAAGGCGAAAGTTTGTGAGTGTGTGTGTGTGTGTTTATATGTTTGTTACTTCTTCACGCTCAAACGGCTGGACCAATTTTGATAAAATTTTGTGTGGAGGTACCTTGGATTAACATAAAGGTACTTTTTATCCCGATATTCCCACGGGATCGACATTTACGCGGGTGAAACCGCAGGGAGCAGCTACTGAAAAAAAAATTGGGACAGGTCTTATTCAGAAGGTTCACCATTAACTTTGACCAAAAAAATATTTTTTTCGTGCCTCAGTTTATAGTTACCAGTACAAGAAAGTAAAAACTGCATACCTCAAAGGGCATACAGTGTTGTTAATTCCGATGCACTATTATTACCGATAACTACACATTCACAAGTGCAAGGACGCGCCCGTCATGCGCCGGCGCACCCCCTCCAAATGTCGAGCGTTGACGTCACAGCACTAGACGCATAGTGCGCCCTTTGGATTTATGGCTGATGCAGTTTTTTTTTTAGTTTAATTGTGTCATGGTATCCACTACTGCTATTTCTTGACAATTCAAAAGTGCCTGTTAATGGTTTAATTGAAATAAATGCTTTAAGTTTGAGCTATATTAGGCTGCCCAAAAGGTGATCTTTAGTTCTAGTCTAATCTCTACACTATTACACATTACACAAAAAGCGACTTTATTTTAGACTATTGTATAAATAGTCTAAAATAAAATCGCTTGTCGTGTCTGTGTGACCACGTTGTCCTTTTAGACTACACAATGAATTTTGGTGCGGCTTTTTCCATCATTCAGGAAGGTTTTTGTGTATAAAACATTAATATAACACAGAAATTTCGATGTTTTGACATATCGCCATTGCACAAGAGTGAAGCAGGAGCACAATCTTTGCTGATTAGTTACCGATTTTGGCTACCCAGGCAAATGCTTAGTTCCAGTGGCCATATGCTTGTAGGGCTTTCATGGTTGGTGAAGGTCATCATGGTACAGGATATTGGCACAGGACTGGGCATCATGGTGTTGTTTTTGAGCGGCCTATGACGTCTTTCAGCTGACGTGATGATAGTATGATATATTGGAGCTTAAAACTAGTAATATTTAAAATTGCGAAAAACGTGCTAAGGGAATTGACAAAAGCTATAACTTTATACACCCCAAGGGGTTGAAATATGCAGGTGCAAGGAGTCGATATGCATCAAAACACACCCTTATATACCTATATCCTTCGATCTTCTTTTGCTTGAAGTAAATAATAATATCAAAAGTTTTAGTTTGCACTCGTGCACAACTCGCTTATCACATTATTTGGAGATGCCTTCAATCAAAAAAAAAAAAAAAAATTATCTGTGGTCCAGTGGTTGGCGCGCTCTCCTGACATTTGTCAATGATTCTGATAAAACAAATTTTATGCCCTAGATAGCCTACGTTTGGAACGTAAGCGTTTAGGGCATAAACATCTTTCAATGTAAGCTATTCTTTGAGTCTTGGATTGACAGGTGTAGCAGATTGACTATGAAACAAGCCGTTAAAATGCTTAGCCTATAACATATTTGGCATATAAACTTCCCACTGCTGGGACACAGGCCTCCTCTCAGTGAGAGGGAGAGGGCCGTAATCCACCACGCGGGCCCAGTGTGTGTTGGTAGATGTCACATGTCTTAGAATTTTTGGTTCTAGGACATGCTGGTTTCCTCGCGATGTTTTCCTTACTAGTTTTGCGAGCAATGGTGATTAAATAATTTACATAAAGTAAAGCGCCTGTCTGGGTTCGAACCTGCGACCTACAAATCGTGAGTCGCAGCCGATATCACTAGGTCAGCACTGCATAGCACTCTCGCTTAAAAACTTGGTGGTTTTAACAATGGCTCGTATATATCGAGGTGTTAGAAAAGTAGATGTGACAGTCCTGAAAGTCTCTCCTCAATTATTCATTTTTCTAAAAGACAGTCTCAAAACTGATGGTCACTATGGCCTCATGGCTCCATCGACCCCTCGAGGGTAGGAGCATACAGGTGCAAGGACGCGACGGTCACGCTCCACAGCACCCCCTCCGTAACCTGTCACTTTTTGTAAGCATTTATAATTAGTAACCTTTTTTCCAAGTTGTGCGCAGGTATTTTTGAATTTTCCGAAGGAATGGCGAAGTTTTTGTGGCGGTTCGTGCATTATTTTGCTAATATTTTTAGCGGCTTGTGTAACGAATTTTCTGTTAGGTGGATGACTGTGTTCTACGAAAGGCATTGTGGTGTAAAATCAGGCTTCGGAAAAGTGATTTGATTTGTATGATGAGCAAATAAACGACTAGGATTTTGATGCGAGAAGCACAGAACCGGTCGAAGTGAAGGTGATTGGGGGTGCTTGTCCAGCAGTGGACGTCTTTCATCTGAAATGATGATGAAGCATATCAAATCGCCAACTTGTCTTAAGGAAGATTGGTGATCAATGCTCATACCTTCTCTATGTGAGAACAGCTTTTGTCCTACAGTGGGGCAATACTGCTATTATAAGCATAACCAGTAGAGAATGGAATAGAAAGAAAGGAGACTTTTGAGAAGTATTCGGTCAAGTGAATTTGGAAAGACAATTATGAGCTCCCATAAATTCTCTATGAAGATAGCCATTGTAGTACCTAAATCGCAAACAGGATATAAAACTCAACCTTATGGTGGTATAGGAATCAGAATGAGGAATTTTTTCCACAGATCGTGACATGACCAACATAGAAAGACGAAGGGAAATAGGTACTTACATTTATCCATAAACATAGATAAAACAAAGTCGCCGAAATGTATGTGCGCGCATAACTTTCGTAAAGTAAAAGTTCGAAAAAAAATTGCACCCGTGTGAAGCTGGGGCGGGTCGCTATATAGTTTGCGATAAAGAAAGAAAAAGAAAAGAAGGAACACAAACACAAAAAAAAACCTTCGCTCAGCATAATGCTATGCATACCCTATTTGAGACAGAGCCCCAGCGCTGGTTTTCAGCGACAGCCGGCGTTGATGTGATCATGAACATTATCGCTTTCAGTACCTTTATGTGGATAGCTTCTCAAGGCATAAAATCGAAGAACGATCTTCATTAGCACACCAATTAATAATTATAAGTACAAAAGCTTTATCACTCCTGATAATAACACCTAACTAAAAATAAAAAAGATAACCATCAAACTGTCATAATTCCCAACATTATCCTTGCTCCATACGATAACCATGGCATCCTATAAAACTAAATATGTATGGTTTGCGAACCGTGACGGGGAGGGATCGTCTTTTGTTTCATGGGAATTCTATGGGAATCCGCCTTTTTATGTTCCCAACGCCCATCTGCTGAAATATTTTGAGTTTTTATTATAAAGGTTTTTCGGTAAGGAAAATATGGAAATGGTGTGTGCTTATGGGGTATGGGATTGCCTCGTGGGTGGTAGATCAAAACTGTATGTTCAGAGAGGTTTTTATATAGAATTCTTTATGTTCTATTTTCATAGTCTTCTTTAAACAGAACATCCCGACAATGATGACGATGACGATGGAGGTGTCTGTGAGGTGAGATGTCCACTGCTGGACATAGGCCTCCCCAAGCACCTCCATTTCGACCGGTTCTGTGCTTCCCGCATCCAGCGGATTCCTGCGGTCTTCACAAGGCATATTTCTAGCATATGTCCCATAAAACAGATATTTTACGTAGTCCTTTTCTGCTCCCACAAAAACCTTATTTTCTTTCACGGAAATATTAACGTTAATAAACACAATAATAAAGTTGCAGAGATAATAAACCGCAGACGTGCAGGGTCAGACCGGAAGTGAGATTACCATGCGGCGACCGGATGCGCGCCCGACGCCATTGTGTCAGCCATCTTGAATTAAACGTAAAAGCTTTTGATGATATTTTGTAACGTTTTTGTATGTTATTGTGGGATATGTTTATTTGTAGGTGCACTATTTTTAGATGTTTAAATTGGCTTAACAATTAGACATAAGGACCAATCTACAAAAATACCACGTTTGATCAATTGGTAACGACCACGTGTAAAATCAATTGATGATAGTTTATAATTGCATTGAAAAATTGAAATGGCTAGAAGACTTTTAAGATAAAAAAAAATCAAAATTAGTTCAGCCGTTTGGGAGCTACGATGGCACAGACAGACACACAGATACAAACCCATCTGTTTTTGCCGGGGGTTAATAATATGCCTACATCCTGAAGCAATGTATTGCAAGCTCTGAAATACTAAACAAAAGGCTACGATGATATAAAAGATACGTGCCTAGCTGTACTTGCTCAGTTAAAGCATTTTTGTACACTTAACAGACCTGCTGATGATGCTTTAAGAGCTTTCCTAATAACGTTTATGGTACTAAGAAAGAAAGAAAAAAGATTATTCTGCACAAATAAAACGCACATTATAAAATACACATAATATGACAAAAAAAGCCAGAAACCCAAGATTCAACAAATAAGTACAGTCACGAGCACTAATAGGTATGTCAACACTTGGCAACTTTCGATTGCGATTTTTTCACGAAATAACGAATGCAACGTTGAAATACGACACTTTACATAAACCTATTGGTTCGAAAATATGTATTTCCTAATAATATAAAATTTTATTCAAAACTAAAGGAGAAAATCGCCTTTGAATAAAGCCAAGTGTATACATACTTATGCTCGTGACTGTACTATGAGTAGTTAATAATAATTATAGTACCTACACGTTAATAATATCGGTCTATAGGACCTTATCAAATACACATTATAAAGGCTTGAATAAAACGATTAATACCCCCGTTGGGTCTTATATGCTTCTAATAGTTTTAATACACCTACTACACATATAGGTTTAATACACATTGATTGATGTAGAGGCGGTAGTGTGTTTAATCCCTCGAATTTGGCTTTTCCAGAGAATTTGTAGTTCGAGCATAAAATTATGCTTGATCCCACGTATGTTGAATTCTATATTGCGAGCACATCTCTATTAAATTACTGCTACAATATCATTGTTTCAATCTTAAATGTTATAAGTAATTTAGCACAAATTGTTAGTCTGAAGCAACTAGAAGAATTAAGTTTAGATAAAATTCTCGTCTGCTATAGCCTTGTAATGTTTCACAACTTTATACAATGTTGCATCGCTTAGATTTCTGATTATATAGTGGATTTCTTTATGCTGTTCTCTATCAATTATACTAGTTTGTAACTGTTTCACTGCAAGTGAAACGCTGGTTCATAAATTGGAAAGTCCAATGTGGAGTTGTGGAAGACTTACCTACGTATCACTTATTGATGGACTGCGTTCGATATCAGTCTTACAGAAATTACATGTTTTGTGGTCTTGATGTTGAACCGATTTGATTGGCACATTTCATAAAATTCTGTCTCAACGAAATGTTGAAGAGTCTGTTCAGGTTCATAGCCCAGATGTAATCCATAGCAGTATATAGTTAGCGTACGATGGGATCATGAGACTGTCATACGCATTGCGGTCATAGAAGTCCCTAATTAAATAAAGAAATAAAAACATTGGAAAGAATGGAGTAAAAGAGAGTGTCTTTATTCAGCAGTCGGTGGAACAAGGGCGTTAATGACGATGGTGGTGATGCGCATTGATCACTATACCACGCTAACTTGCTAACTGCGTGTTGTCTATTACAATCCAGCTTTTTTGGAGGATAATATTCTCCTGCTTGTATTTGTTGAAAATATCGACTTAGTAGTCTCTCTAACTTCTTATTATTTCGTTCACTTGCTGATTATAGGTATCAAATACATTGCAGATGAGGGTATTGAGACGAACGGTGCCTATTGGGGAGCGGTTATAGAAAATGCACCATATTGGGCTCAATATTATTCTACCTAACTTAGGAATGTTGATGGCTATAACAGTAGAGGAAGACCAAAGAAACGATGGACGGACTCGTGAGATGATATGGTTAGAAAGGGGATGACTACCTAGATGACGACTAATAGAGAAGTATGGAAGAAAAGATATATGTTGCGCCGACCACAAAAAGGCAGGAGAATTATCTATGATTCTACGTAACTTCGGGTAGCTACTAAGAATTTTTGAACAGCAATCGAAAATCGGCTTTACCAATGCAATGGGGACTATATACCTAAACAATATATGCAAACCAAATGCGTACCTAATGTAACTATGCAACACTATAATTTGCAATAAATATTAACGTTTTACATAACCGGCAATAAAAAATATATATGTTAATAACACATACGAGGGCGACGCAACCCAACCAGTTGGTTACAGCAACCAGCCAGACCGCCTTTCTAAAATCTCGACAATTACCCAGCAAAACAGGTTTCAAAACGTAAAAGATCTACTTGATATATGCGTGAGCGCATCGCTGTCGACCAATCAGAGGCGGGCTTTGAATGTGTGCGTTTCGAATCACGGACACGTGTAGGACAGGCGTATGTCATCTTGTTGATGTGTGTGTGAGTCTCATGTTACATTCAACGTTGGATTTTCCGTCGTTGCGTTTGAATTTGGACTTTATTTTCAGGAGATACGGGTGTAGTGTTTGTTTGTTGAGTATAGTATTATGTTGGTAAATGTGATGTCGTTCACTCTAGCTCTATATAAGTATAATTTCGTGATCTATGGACAGTTGAGTTGAGTCATTTGCAGGAAGTATGAAATTTGGTAGTTTTTTTGTATGTGTGCCCTAATTTTATTGTTCAGATGCGACATTGTAATGGCTGCCGTGGTTTATGATTTGAATGTTTCCTGTATTTTAGTGTATGATGACGATTTTTTAAGTATTTCTGTACGTTATTGTTCTGGGCGTAGACATGATTTATTTGGTCATTATTCTGGTGTAATATGTTATAAAAAAACTCTGGTGCTTTAAGTATTTAACTACTCGTATTTTCGTTGTAGGTATATTTAATGTTCTTACCTAGCTAAACCAATTCCTTTGTCTATCATAGAGTTGATTTGATTGGCTGTCGTTATTTTAGACAGCCAATCAAAATGGACGTTTCGACAGCAGTCATTAGTCCACAGACTAGATCAGGCAATTAGAAACTATATACTTTTTGCTAGATTTTCGTTCTAGGTAGGAGCAGCTACTTCATCGTCATCGTCCACACTTTAGGTATTTTAATTTCAAGGGTTTCCCAGCGAATATCTATGTTTTTCTCTTCCATAACTATATCTCTATCAGTAGTCATCTCAGTAGGTATTCCCTTCATTCCCAGAACGTCTTTTACACAGTTCATCTACAGGGTAGGTACAGTCACGAGCATAAGTATGTATACACTTGGCTTTATTCAAAGACGATTTTCTCCTTTACTTTTCAATGAAATTGTATGTTATTACGAACAAAGTATTTTCGAACCCATAGGTTTGTGTAAAGTGTCGTATTTCAACGTTGAATTCGTGATTTCACGAAAAAATCGCAATTGAAAGTTGCCAAGTGTTGACATATTAGTGCTCGTGACTGTACAGGGTGACATCGACGCGTAACCTATTACCATTGGGTTCAGTACCTACAATATGATTATAAACAACCCTGCGTTGAAATTTTTCATCGGTTATCACACTAATATTATAAAGGCGAAAGTTTGTGAGTGTGTGTGTATGTGTGTTTTTAGGTTTGTTACTTCTTCACGCTCAAACGGCTGGACCGATTTTGATAAAATTTTGCATGGAGGTAGCTGACACCCTGGATTAACATATAGGTTACTTTCTATCCCGATATTCCTACGGGATCGACATTTACGCGGGTGAAACCGTGGGGCGCAGCCAGTTTAAAATAAAAATTGCTGTGCCATACATTTTTACCGTAGGTAGGTATGAAGCAGCCGATTTTTTTTTAAATTACTGGCGAATATTTTTTATGCTAGGGGTCTAAATGCAGGACTTATCGTTACAGCTTGTACGTCGATGTCCCTCTATTCATAATGCCTATTCCAAATTATACTAGCAAATCCAAATAGATTTAAACCTCTTTTTTCTCTAGTTAAAACCTTTTTCCGAAAGTCTCTTCAACGAGAAGGCCAGTCTTAACTTTCACCTTCATTAAAAAGATTATGATTAAGTAAATCTTTATCTGTATTGTACTATATAACTTTCACTGCAGTGTATAATATGTAAGTAGAAATGAAACACGTGTTTCGTCACGCTAAGTACCTAACTATGTGGTGTAAACAGAATCGCTGGTATTTACATATACCTACGCAGCTACGTAGGTACAATACAACCGACGTAACTTGACGGGCCTGAGTATAGCCTTTGCGAACTTTCGCGCATGTTCTCACACTCACACTCGCCTCATGCCACCATTTGGTTCCTAAAAAACGTTCGTGCGCAGCCTTCTGCGCTAAGTTCAGGCCCGCCAAGTACGTCAGTCGTATTGTACTGACGGTGTGTAATGAGAAATTCCTGTATACACCGTCAGTAAGTAGCTAGTAAAAGAATTTGAGATAGATATCTAGGTATACATCTCTTAGCAGTAGGTAGTGGCTCAGTGGTAACAGCCCTGAAGTAGACGCCAGCATATCAACCTACTCGAAACTGTCAAATTTTCCCAACCAATTTTGAACCTTATGCTTTAGCGATAAAGTTGAAAATCTATTTAAAAAAATTGACAGATTGTAGTAGCTTGATGTGATGGCGTCTGTACTTAGAAGCATCCTAGTAAATGGGTTGTGGAGTTCAGACACCGTTCACCTGCATCCGGTTGGACTGGAAGCCGACCTCAACATAGTTGGGAAAAGGCTAGGCCGATGATGACTTAGATGCGTTCTAAGATTTGAATTCGCAACCAGTCTCTAAGCATTTGGGATGCCTGAAAAATGGTAAAAATTTCTTACAAATTTTTTAAATTTTTAAGGACGATTTCTAGAAGGAATCCGTTTGAACTAGGTAGGTACCTATTTGTTAAAAGGAAACACCTGTTTAGGTGGTTCAGGTGGTATCTGAGTCAGAGAAAAAAACATATCTAGTCTAGGTAGGTACTCCTGATCCAGGTAACATAGGTAAATGCTCTTCCTCCTCTCTCGTACTATGTTGTGTCCGATAGGGTACCTACATAATTGTCATAATAATTTTAACAACAACAACTGCAACAGCATCTGTTTTACCAACATTATGGAATGCAATAATGAATTGAGAATTGACTGTCCCCTATGCTGGAGTGTCCCAAATGTCCGTCCACCTGCACCCTTGCCGACAATAAAATGTTTACTGCATGCTATAAATATAACCAAGATGTAAAATCTAAATATTTGCACGGCTGAAATGCCGAACATAGTGAAAACCAGAGATCTTAAGAACTTATGTTAGCTACCTATATTCTTGCAAATAAATATATCATTCATTTATTCAATAAGAGGAAATGTGGGTGGTCGTTTCTCCATAGAAACTGAAACGCTCTCGTCTGTTTTCTTTCTGGTTAATGTTCATAAAGCAATGATTTTTATAGAATAATAATTATTAACCCTTTATGATGATACATTGTTTTTATAAGCACTAGAACCCTCAAAAAATGCTCAAAGTTGCCGCTGCTGTCAACTGAGGACTAGTGTAGGTACCTACAAAGACAACTATTAATGAAAAAACAGGGACACAGATCCTTCTTATTAAGTTTATGAAATATCTTTTAAATTGGTCCAATATTGGAGGAGGAAACAGGCGAGAGCCAAACCTCGAATTATGACTTTTTACTTAGGCTTTTGCAAAAGTCTCTCCGACCGCATTTCCTCTTAACAAAGCCTCTGTCATTGCAATAAATGTGGCTACTGGACCCATGGGAATCATGATCATTAGATGGAAAAATACTAAATAAAGAATTCATAATTATGTTTACGAAGATTGTTTTTATGGAAATGAAATAACGTAAATTATTGCATTTTTAAATTATGGTATAATGCAGTGAATCTGAATGACTGTGAAAAGTAACTACCTACCTACTACAAAATAATCGCTGTTATAACCTCTTATTCATAATTATTCTATATTATTAAAGCGAAGCAATGTGTTTACATAAAACCATACGCCATACGCCAATCTAATAAAAGGCTCGACGTCCAATTTGCTAGACGCGTCCAACACATATAGTGAACGCACCCAAACGCCTCACAATTAACGTGAACCGAACGCACCTACACACACAGACACAACGCCCCACCCACAACCACACCGACCAATCACGGCGCGCCATTCTCCAAAACGACCAATCAGAAGGGTTCCCTCGCCCTCCGGAGCGTTTCGAGGGTTCCCATTCGCGGGTTTTGTAACGATCTTTTTCGGAGGGAAAATTTTCGGGTGTTTTATGAAATCTCGGGGCTTTGCAGATGGTTGTTAGGTATTTTACGTATTTTATGGAGAGATTGAGTTTTTATGCGTTGTATTTATGATAATATTGTTATGGATGGTACAAGCGTTTTTGCATAATGACTGGATAACGTCGTTTGAGGGATTCGGATGACGGTTCGTTTGTTTTAGGGATGCTTTTTCAAAATGGAATATGATTCGGTTAAAAGGGTTTTTGTATGTGGTTTTATGGTTATGTATTACATAGAGACGAGATACTGTACATAGGTACCTAGTTGTAGAAACTGTTTACCTAAACATTCGATTTTCCTTAAAAAGTTCTATTTTTTGGGTATCATTTTAAATTAAAACACATTTAGATTTTTGTTCTTTTAAAACTCAAAACTTATTTGATGATGTCATCAATTATGTATTATAATTTGGGATCAAGAATTTGTATTTACGTCATCTAGCCAGCGTTTTTCAGTTTTCAGCAGTGATACGCATTTTTTGGAAAACCTCTCAGCAATTTTTCAAATATTTTCTGTGCCTAATTCGTTACTTAGTAAAAAGGACTAAGTACCTAGGTAGAAATAAATACGTAAACACCTCTTACTCCAAAATACTACGAATGTCTGATATATCTTCACTAAACTGGTAATTGAATGCAAAGTCACTGGACCGAATGGACTCCACATTTCGTCACTCGCATGACTAAAAGTCCTATTTAATTTTTTAGCCGATTTGAATTAGGACAACTACATTTTTCTATTCGTGATTCTTTACATTTTTCACTAACCGTCGTACCTCTATGTTACTTGGATCTCAAAATATAACCTAAAATTTTGAAAGGCAACAAATTGTAAAGAATCACGAATGGAAGAGTGTACTGTACTGGTCCTGCCTCAAATCGGCTAAAAATGAGATAAGACTTTTAGTCATGCGAGCGACGATTTTAGCATTCTACTGGGAGACATGGCTTATTAACAAGAACCCTGTAACTATTGAGTCTTTGCTAGTTTAATCTGTATACCTATACCTAGCCTTTCATCTCGCTCCTGCCCTTCATCATCATCATCTGCCTGCCTTTTCCCAACTATGATGGGGTCGGCTTCCAGTCTAACCGGCTGCAGCTGAGTACCAGTATATTACATGGAGCGACTGCCTATCTGACTTCCACAACCCAGCCTTCACCCCTGAACCCTGTAACTATCGAGTCTTCGCTAGTACCTATAATCTGCAGCCTTTCATCTCGCTCCTGTCCTTACCTACATATCTTAATCTATTTGAGGTTGGCACAGCATGTTTATAGCAGTTTAGCAGGATCTCTGTTATTATCACCAGGAAAGTTACAGGAACTGGTGGACGCTGGAGATGGCGCCAAACAAGTAGCCGAGTTCTGGGCCGAGTCCATTTAGATTGCTATCGACACGCTAAGAAGAAGAAAACCAGGAAAGTAGCAACGGTAACAGACTCAATTAAGTTAGCCTGTCCACTGCTCTAGACCTCTCCCAGGCTGCGCCACAACACCCTGTCATCCAGAAACAAAAAAGTTGTCTGGGACAGACTGAATGCCTTCTGCATTCAGTCTGTCCCAGACAACTTTTTGAGTTCGTCGGTCTATCTAACTGAGAGGCGTCTCTCGCTACCATTGCCAATACGCGATCTCCATTCCAAGATTCGTCTGATCCACCGGCTATCGGTCCTTCGACAAACACGGCCAGTCCACTGCCACTTCAGATTGCTTAGGCCACGCACGATCAAGTTCACCGTCAAGTTTGCAGCGGACTTGAAGTCGCGTCCAGTAAACTTGACCGTGTATGGCTATAGGTATGCATGTTAAGTAGCCATACACCGTCAAGTTTACTGGACGCGGCTTCAAGTCCGCTGCAAACTTGACAAGGGAACTTGATCGTGAGTGGCCGGCATTACCTACTCTGAACGATATATCGGTAACTCCGGTTCTTTTCCGAATTGTTTCGTCTCTGAGTAGCCGTTAAAATGGCTGAGTGTGTTAATGTGATTTAAATAGGCTAATATTTGAATGATCTTAAAACCGTACACAGCATAGGTATTTTGATCTTACTAAGTTAACTTTGTACTTAATATGCAACTGTTTCTTTCTCTCTGCCTCGTTTCTCTCTTAGCAACTCTTAAGATTACTCACTGTCACATCAGAACCACCCTAATAAATCCTGAAGACCAATTCTCGTAATTAAAAACGTTCAAAATCTAGTCGCAATCTCATCTCAGCGACAATCAATGTCAAAAACTTGTCAAAAATGTTGGGAAACTAGACGTATTTTTGACAGATTGAGACTGAGATCAGACTGTGAACGTTCTTAAAATTACGGAAATTGGCTTTCTGATTTTCATAAAAAAATCCCAACTTACATGTATAATATTCCATCATATTCTGGTTGTACCGGTAAGCGGCGGACAGATCCACGCCGCCGCCGGCCCTCAACCCAAAAAGGGCCGCAAAAGTGGCTTTACTCTGCCCCTCCAGTTTGAACACTTACGGCACAGCACTAATTATTAATTAAATTACTTGATTACAAAAGAAAATCACTAATAAAGTCTAATTTTTCACCAAAAAGAACGCTATAGCGACGCCATCATTGAAGTTCTAATTTTGAATTTGGTTCTGACGTCACTGCTACAGTCTGTTCGGAATTTTCATCACATTTTTGTTTTTACATTTTCGTCTTTTTTTGTACACTTTTTTTAAGTTTTCACTTCATCACAGTGACAGTTATTATTTTATTACTGTTTATTAAAGGTAAGTTTTGTTTATTAGTTCACAGTCTTTAGATTAGACGCTGAAATGAATTAATTTAATGAGGAAAATCTTGATTGCGCTTGTAATTAGACCAACGCCACAGCTATCTAAAATCGACTAACTTAAAACAGAGATCGTAACGACTGATTGCTCTTCGCAGATTTAGAAAAATAAAAAAAAACATAAAAAAACCGGATATCGTTAAAAAAAATACCTATTTGTCGAAACTACTTGGTTAATTTCAATGCCCTAATGATTTTCGGAAAAAAATGGAGTGGTCACCGTGAAAGCGGCATGAAAATCGTAACCGTGATTGGTCAGTAATAACGATTCGTTTGGAGCAATTTCGCCGGTTTTTCGACGATTTGTACGATTTTCCGGTGTTTGATCACTAGTTTTCTGGTTCAATAGAGGCAGGTGGGGGTATTATGACGCTGTTTTTCTCACGAGAAGGAAGATTTTTAATATTGTAACCGATTATAGGGAGGAAGTCACAATTATCGCGTATAGTTCGGGTATTGTTCGTGTGCTTCGGCGAAAGTCGAATGTTTTGGGTGATTTTGATCTGCTTTCATGGATTTAGTTTGTTTTGTTGTGTCTCGCGATTAACGCTTAATAAATTTTTGCCATAGTTCGAATTAAAAAGGCACCTGATTTTATCTTTTTGCATTGTTTCTGCCTGCAGGTCAATCTGTCATGGAACTTTTTTAACTGCTCCAAATACAGGGAAAGCTTGTTTAAAGAAAGTACACGCGTATGAACGCTTGATACACTTATATAGATTTAGAACTTTGTCAACTCCATCACTAACATTTAGGCAAAAAGTAGGTACCAAAACACTTATAAAATTAACACAAAAAAATAAACTTTTTTTTAAACAAACAATAGCGTTTACTTCTCGATTAAAACACGTCTCAATCGATTGCCGGACAATCGAGCACAGATAACTTAGTCTCGATTTTGAGGTATATTTTACGGTTGACGGACATAATCGATCGATTGTGACAAGGGATCGGTTTCTTGTTATGTTAGTCCGTGGGATTGTTTCGATTTACTTTTTAATTTGATATGCAAATGACTGCAGATTGTTAAGAGCTCAAATTAATTATTACTGCGAAATAATTGAATAGTAACGTGGAAATTATGTTAATTTTCATCTCATTCATGATACTTGACCTAGTTTGAAGTCATTTGTTTCGTAAAAGAACATTATTCTGCGTATTGTCTCATTGATCTTGATTAGTTGTTAGAAAAATTTAACACACATTGCTAATTGATCTTGGCAATGTGTGAGCGCATATTCTGTGACAAATTTTAACATTTATGACAATGTAATTTGACATCTAGGTGTTTTATAAAACTGATCACTATGTGAGCTTGAATAGGGAATAACCGATTTCAATGCAAAACTCCAGGGCAATGAAGAAGTTTTTTCCTGTTTAGAAGAAGGTTCAGTTGTAAAAAAATTAGGTATCAAAATTTCCGACAGTTTTATAAACAATCTCGATTAGAACGCTGCTATTCGCCCTTTATCCCACAATCAGAGTCCTTGAAAGATCTAGATTTAATTTATTTAGAATCAACAGTGAAAAAATAATATAATTATTGTCATGATTTGAGGATTACATTTTTATTACAGCCTAGGGCTAATTTTTCCAACGTCAGATAATTTTATCGGAGGAATAACTTTGAATTTATGACAATTCTCCCATACAAAAACTGTTAGACGTCAATTTTATTACAAGAATAAAAATTATAATGTCGATTAAAAAATCAGCCCTTTGTTCTTAGATACTCTGTAGTGTGGTGTATGTTTGTAGGAGTACCAACTATGCTTTCTAATGGGCAAAGTAGTTTCATCTCTCTGAAAGACAAACTCCTTTGCCAATTCAAAAGTGTCTATAATGCTTTAATTGAAATAAGTTCTTTCTTGTTTCAGTTCGATCTAAATGTCATTTTTCTTTGCTTTTATGATCAATTTCCATGCCCTTTCTCTCAGCTCTTTCCATCATCTGCCTAGCCTTTTCCCAGCTATGTTGGGGTCGGCTTCCAGTCTAATTGGATACAGCTGAATACCACTATTTTACATTTAGCGACTGTCTATCTGACCTCCACAACCCAATTACTGGGTAGGTAATACGACACCCCTCGGTAAGACTGGTTGTCAGATTTTTGGGCTTCTGACGACCCGTAACGTCTATCTCTCAGCTCTTTAAACACTCCTAAACCAAGACTTTTGATCATGGATAAAACAGAATCACATCTAGCTTATAACCGTGTAGGTAACATTCACACGGGGCGTGTACGGTCATCTGATCCGGTGGGTCCGGTGATACGGTGTCGGTATTACATGCCGTATTGTTTTACATAACGAGTATGTTATGTACTTACTGGGCTTACAGGTTTTTGTGAAGTTCGAATATGGATGATTTTTTTGCGTCGGTTGCTGTATCTATGTCAAGTGTTCGTTAGATTTTTTTTTGTTTGTTTATTATGCTTTGTTAGAGCGTTGTACCTTTTCAGAGGTGGTTTATTTCAGGTTTGTTTTTGTGGTTATTTAGGTTTTTTTTCACAAATGATTTCATTTCTTTTTTAATTTTTGATTTTCGATTTAGGTGAGCGATAAACAGTGTCAATTTATGATATTAATTTAAAAACAAGTTATTTATATTTCGGCAAAAAATCATTTTAGCAATGCAAAAAACGTTAGGCTTTTTCTTTGCTATTTCATTTCATTTACCGAAGAAAAAAGTCGGCCAATATTTGAAGCACAATCAAGAAGAATCACAAATATTATTTTCAAACCTAAAAGATTTATTTTTCCACTTCACTAATCACATCCGAATTCAAAATCACCAATCACAAAATCCGAAAGTCCTTATCATCATTTTCAAATATCACTGTCATTCGAAATTCAAATCATTATACCACTGGTCACTAATTATTTCAACGATTATTATTTAAAAAAAATCGCACGTCGCGTTGTCGCGGGTCGCGGGGTCGCTTCATAGAAGCGACAACGATCCGCGCGGCAGCCGCGGTTACACTGCCGGCACGTGGCGAGATGATCCGAAATATTCTACCCCGAGGGGTGAGATTTTGGCCGCCATCTTTAGATTTTGGCAAAGCGAAATTAATGTTTTTTTTTATAAAATGTAATTTTGGATAATTTTCTGATGTTTGTAAACTGATTGCAGAAAATAAAACGAGCTCATTAATTTGTAATTTGAAGGTTAAGATTCTTAATAAGGCGAATGGTTTTCTGAAAAAAATGTCCGGAAATTGCTTTTTAAACTATTTTTTTTTAATAATTATTTACTTAACTGCAACTGTCTAGCTATTTCTTTTGTACTACGTATTTAAATTAATTAATCTGCAAATAGTTAATGAACAGTTAATTCTTGACGAGACAATGAGCAGCCGCGTCTTGCATCTTGACCATTAAATTACATTTATAGAAACTCAATTAAGTGAATAATTAGCGAATGACTTCGTCCGGTCATTGAGTTTTAGATGTTTTTTATAGATTTTAGAAAAAGAAACAAAATTCATAGACTGATTTTCCTACGTAGGTACGTAAAGAAACGTATTTTTTTATATATCTATCGTTGAATAATATCGATCTAAAGATTTTTTTTTATTTTTTTTAAATAAAACGTTACCCCACACTAGGAATTTCTCCTGTATTGTGGGTGCGTTTACAAACATTTAAAGTCACATACACAAACAGCCAGACCCGGAACAACTACTTGTAGGTCATACAAATATTTGTTCCGTGCGGGAATCGAACCCGCGACACGCAGCGCAGAAGTCAATCGCTTAACCACTGCGCCAACCGTGCCGTCATATATACTTAGATATACTTAGAGGATAAATTTTAATTCAAGGTACCCACAGTCCGACAAAAAGTCCTAGTATCAATTACACTGTATTACTATTATTACTCTTATCTAGTTCATAGTTTTTATAAGTTTTAACAACATTCGCTAACTCTTATGTTATCACAATAAATTGTGTGTGCAAAAATGTAAAAATGTATGTGGACCACTGACAACCAGCCTTCTAAGTGTCATGATTCAGGCATTCAACTGCGATATAATATTTTTTTTATTTATTTACCAATAGACATTTGACATAATTTTACTGTTAGTTAATCCATGTTTATTTGATATAATTATTTTAGTTAAATTGTAGTAGAACTCAATCTCACAATCCAAATTGCATGATATAAACAAAACAACTCAAAAAAGGAAAATAAATCATAAACCTAATTTTTTTTAAAGAAAATTCGCCTGAAACACGGCAGATTTCGGAACATGCTCCTGTGACGTCACCTCTCCCCGCTCTCCCCTCTCGCCTCCCCCTCTCAGTTATCTGTCCGTTGAAGTGATAAGGACAAGCTTATCATTTTAATAATAGATACTGTAACTGCTGTAACAGAACTGATTACAGTGGTTATTACAGCCTGAAAAGCAATGAAAAATGGTATCTAGTGTGTCGATATTTATTTCAGGAAGTGGAATTTTTAGCACTTTGTTTAAGTAATAAAAAATAAACTTATTTTTGTAGCAGAAATTATAAAGAACCAAACATTTTTTACTTTAAGGCTCAATAAAATACTGTTGGCTGAATTTGGATTCATCAAGACGAGATGGCGATGGTGAGTTTCCCGTATGTCATTACTTTCCAGAATTTGGATTCATCAAGACGAGATGGCGATGGTGAGTTTCCCGTATGTCATTACTTTCCAGAATTTGGATTCATCAAGACGAGATGGCGATGGTGAGTTTCCCGTATGTCATTACTTTCCAGAATTTGGATTCATCAAGACGAGATGGCGATGGTGAATTTCCCGTATGTCATTACTTTCCAGAATTTGATCCTTATTAGGGACACTATCGAGTGGTGTAATAATACAGTGTGTTTTTTTTTTAATCAAAATCAACGGGTTCGATTCCTGGCTAGAAATATTGATTTTACAAAAATCCAATGATGCAGTTTTAGTTTTCATTAAAATCCAGCCCGCGCCTCCTTTGAGTACTTTTCGCTATTCCTCATAGTTTTGGATTTGGCTATCCACGCCCACTTGAAAAATTTACCCTGTAAGTACTAGTTATGTCAATACAAAAGCTTTGTCCCAAAGCTATTAAGATCTGATTATTAATTAGAACAAGCTATTACCGACATGTCGGCTAATGCAAGGGATTGTGTATTTGACAAATTGAGTTTACCTACCTACCTATGTAGGGTGTGAGTGGATACACTGAGAACTTTACCGTTTCTAATTTTTGGTCAGTCTTGTCAGAGTCTGCTGTAACTTTCGTTTCTTGGCTTCCCTAAGTGTGATAAAACCTGTATTTATGTTCTTTCTTTGTGTCATTTTTACCGTAAATAAACATCTATACCTATTATTATTTTTTCTTTTCAGGGTTCCGTACCCAAAGGGTAAAAACGGGACCCTAATACTAAGACTTCGCTGTCTGTCTGTCTGTCGGTCACCAGGCTGTATCTCAAGAACCGCGATAACTAGACAGTTGAAATTTTCACAAATTATGTATTTCTGTTGCCGCTGTAACAACAAATACTAAAAACAAAATAAAATCAATATTTAAGGGGGGCTCCCATACAACAAACGTGATTTTTTTCCACGTTTTTGCCTTGTGGTACGGAACCCTTCGTGTACGAGTCCGACTCGCACTTGGCCAGTTTTTTTTTTCAGTATGTCCATGCTCGCTTCTTCCAAAATGTTAGTCTTCTTTTTAATAAATTCATAGATAGTTAGATACTGAGTTACTAACCATAGAGCATGATGGAAATAACTTTTCTTTACGAGTGTTTTCAGTTTCCTTTTTTTTACATAAGGCTGAAAGTTTTCTAAGTACAGACGGCGCACATCAAGCTACCCAAAACTGTACAATTTTCCCAATCAACTTTGAACTTTATGCTTTAGCGATAAAGTTAAAAATCTATTAAACAAATTTGACAGATTGTAGGGGAGCGAGGGGCTTGTTGTAACAGGGGTAAGTAGTAACAGGCTCTTTTCACAAGGATCTTAAACTTTATTAACGTATTTCTTTAACTCGATTTGACCTATAAACCGCGCCGTATCATGTTGCCATAGCCAGTGTCTCGCCGGCCGGCGCAGTTAGCGGAAGTGTGCACGTGCTTCATTTTTGCCAGGTAATATAAAATTGTACTGTCGTAAAATTTTCGTTTGCGTTATTATTATCGACTAATTTCAAACTTTCTATATCATATTTACATTCAAATTTATCTATCTCTGATAATGTATAACAGTTTTTAAGATTGCTAAATTGTTTAAATAGTTATCTTGATAAATGTTAAAAATCATACCATGAGGTTAGTTGTAACAAAATCCCGGGGCTTGTTGTAACGTGTTACAACATGCCCCAAGTTATGATGTAGATACCTACTTATTTCTTTTTCATTTCTTCTAGAATGAGGGTGTATAAAAGAAAGTCAGAGCGGCCAACACAAAGCCAAGAAATGTACGAGTTAGCGGCAGTTGAAGTTTTAGAAAAAAAATGCAGTATTCGGAAAGCTAGTCAGACTTTTGGATTATGTCACGTCTCTCTTTATAGATACATAAAGAAAAAGAAGAATAATGACAGTTTAAGAGTTGGTTGTGTTAAGCCTAGACAAGTATTTACTGCAGAAGAAGAAGGTAAGATGGCTTCCTACCTACTTAAGTGCACCGAAATATATTTTGGACTACTTCCTATAGAAGTAAGGAAACTAGCTTATCAATGCGGTGTGCAGACTAATGCTAAAAACATTCCTCCTTCTTGGCATCAAAATAACATGGCTGGTACTGACTGGTTCCAAAATTTTATGCGCAGAAATCCACATTTATCTTTAAGGACACCCGAAGCGACGTCTTTCAATAAGACTAACGTTAAAAGTGTATTTGAGTTGATCTTTGATAAGAATTACATATACCTGCTTTAGAAAGATGTCAATTTTGTTAAAAATAAAGAAAGAATAAATGATTAAAGGTATTATTGTCGTTTTTTTTTGTCGTTACTACTTGCCCCGGTACGTGTTACAACTTGCCCCAAGCACGAGGTAAGTTGTAACACCACACTTCTTCTAAAAATAATTGATTGTAAAAAAATTAACAATAGTTATGGTATTTTTTTTACTTAATTTAGTAGAGGAAGAGTTACAGCATCCATCCATATTTATTTAGTAGCAATATAATCAATAGATCTCAAGATATATTAGTTTTCATGAAAACTGTTACAACAAGCCCCTCGCTCCCCTAGTAGGTAGTTGGATGTGGTCGCGTCTGTACCTAAATTTTAGGACATACATACTAAATAATACAAATGTCTAATAATGAAGTTGCTTGGGGTAGGGGAAAGAAAACAAGAGGATTTATCTTATGCGACTCAGGTCACATTCCATCAAACTTTCGTACAGACACAGCACATCAAGCCACCCGAAACTGTCAAATTTTCCCAATCAACTTTGAACCTTATGCTTTACCGATAAAGTTGAAAATCTATTAAAGAAATATGACAGATTGTTGTAGCTTGATGTGATGGCGTCTGTACATAGAATAAGCCTTATACTGAAAAAAAAAAACTGAATTTTTGACAGTTCTTCCATATGACTAGTACTGTCAGACGTCAATTTTATTCCACGGATAAAAGATATAAACTTTGGTAAAATCGGCTCTTAGTGTTTTTCATAGGTATTTGATCTTTTTTTTTGTCCTAAGTCCACATTGTTCGTGTCAGGACTCTCCTGATCTATTTTAACTGAATTATCGTGTTTCGTGGGATCTTATGGTTCATTAGCCAAAATATAATAATGGATGGAAGATTATTATTATTAACATAAGAGCTTCTTAGATTAATCGAAAATGCGTATTATGATGCACTGTGACGCTCTCTACGAGCTGTCAGACTACCGGGAAGATATCACGTACTAGCAGCGTCCCGCGGTTTCATCAGCATAAGTGTCGATTTCGTGGGAATATCGGTATACAAACTATCATAAATGTCCTTTCCCGGGACTCAAACTATCACTAGTTATACCAAATTTCATCTAAATCGGTTCAGCGGTGAAGAGGTAAATAAATGATAAGTAAATGATTTATTTCTGTAAGTACTTAGGTTTATACAAACACTTTTACACGTCAATCATATTATTTTTTTAAACTAGATGAGGTTGGCTTTTCCTATCTGACTATTCTGAGAAGAAAGGCCGAAACAAACTCAGAGGTCACAGTCTCTTTTAAAGTCCAGACAAAATTTTGGTCAGATCGTGTAAAGACCATGTAGAAATTGGTGTCTGAAATGGTCTTTTGAGGAAAGAAGCACACAGATTGAGCGGACCTGTCCAATCAGTGTAACAGGCAGACAGACACACTTTCGCATTTATACTATTAGTATGGATTTATATACTTATACCTACTTTATTGTATACCATAAGTAAGTAATATATTTTATGCACAAAAACCTAAGGCAAACGTAGTGGGGACACCCCCCAGCTAAATGGACGGACGACCTAAAGAAGTTGGCTGGGGTAGACTGGATGCGGAAGACGGAGGACAGGGTGTTGTGGCGCAGTCTGGGAGAGGCCTATGTCCAGCAGTGGACTACGATAGGCTGAGTTGATTGATTGACAAAATTCTGAATGATTGTTTTCCTTCTGTAGACCCTACACAAAAACTGTCACCTATAGGAATCGAACCCGCAATACGTAGCGCAAAAGCCCCAGTCTTTGCCACTGAATTACTGAAACCGCCACGAAAATATGTACCTATAGGTAGGTACTACAGTACCTACATTTTTAAAGTTGGGTAGGTACAGGTAGGTACGTACTTCAAGGTACAGCCTTCATTCGTCCAAAACAATCTCTTCCGTTTAATTAAAAACCAAAAAAAAGTAATAAAATTATCCACTGAACAAAATCAACCTTAACTTACAGGAAATAATGTTCAATTCACTGTGTAAGCAATCTTCTCCGATATTCATTGATACCTTTTTCAGAGGAAAGTTATTGAGAATTGAACTGTAAAGCTGTGTGAAATAAGATTCATATTGCTTTGTGTTGGTTGGCTTAACATACTGATCATCTTATTATATTCGTTGCTACATAGGAAAGAGGTGTAAGTGATAAAATGGTAATTTTAACATTATTAAAGTTTTATTTAGAAAGGTAGTGTTTTTAACAAAGATTTCATTTATAACACGAAGTTTACTCACTCACACTTTTAAGGCTCCTACAAACAGGCGCGACACACGATATAATCGCGCGCGACACAAAGGCACCGCTCGTTGCGCTACTTGCGGTGCCTTTGTATCGCGCGCGATTTTATCGCGTGTCGCGCCTGTTTGAAGGAGCTTTTATTCCCGGGAAATCCTCGGTATCATGAGGGGCGACTACCTCGAGGATTATTGAAATAAGAATGGCCAGCATTATATTCTATAACACGTCTTATAGATTAGCTTGAGGGGTCCGTGGTTAAATAATAACAGTCGCACAGGTCGATCGATCAGGATAAGATACGCTTGCCGCGGTTAGTCTGTGGATGGGTGACCATCTTTACATAAAAAAAATCGAGTTATGCGAACATAAATGTAGAGAACAGCTAATTTTTTTTTTTCGCGATTTCCGGTTTGGTCCCATAGTAAAAGTTGTTATAATGATGAGTAAAATGACCTCTTTAGAAGTTTTAGTGGTTTTTCCAATAACCCTGTATATATCTTATAGATTAGCTATGTAATACCAAGGCAATAATACAATAAACGAAAGAAAGTAAGATTATTCGATAGCAAAAATAACATTGCTCTGGAATAAAATGATGCTGTTCAATTCAATTTTTATTGAGAACCGGAGTTGTACAAAAGTGATTCTCGTAGTTAAGATTGGCTTACTGTAGGTAGATACCTAGTTACATACTGAGGTACTAACCTACCAAAAAAGCAGCTCACACGAGAGTATTTCTGCTTACCCCTTTGAAAAGTAGGTACTGGCGTAATACAACGGATGTGTCGAAATCACAATGTTATAAATAATTAATGCTTCCACATACCTAATTACATAGTCACACACAACTCATCATTACACAAAAATCTTAATTCCATACATGTCACCAGTTTCCGTCCAGTCAAACGATTGTTAAAAACAAAAAAAAATCTTTAGTGCAACACGGGAAAACTATCGTTAACACGTTTACATAAGGCTGATATTCGAACGCTTTATTATCAACGTAGGCTTTTCTTACTACGATACATCAGTTTTACACCACAATTGAAACAGAACCTTAACTTATCTACATAAGATTGAGATTACAATGACAGTTGGTAGTTATAAGATCTTTTGACTTTGGATTATCAATTAGTGTGCGCGGACAAATTTATTCTGATTGGTTGCTGTCAAAATTCGAACAAGGCGGTTCTAATCGAGCGGAACGTGGTCTATATGGTTGTCTCTTTCGCACCGAAGATTTTGGGGTACTGTGGGTCAATGGTCAGTTTAGTGGTGGTTCCGTACATTTTATTTTAAATGTTTTGATTAGGTAATTTGATTTATAAAAAATAACTAAATTGGATTTGTTTGAGCCTAGAGTTACGATAGGATTTAATAATTTTGTGTATTTTTTTCCAGTACCTACTGTGGATTTAAGTTTTTTTTTTACAAATAAGTACCTGGACCATCAAGAGGCCGAAATTTAAGATATCAGGAATAAAGAAATAGATAAATATCACCCGCTATTTCCCAAACGGCAGGTGGGTAGAGGTGTCAGTACTTAAATACAATACAAAATGTCATCTCCTCAGATGTAAGGACCAATACCTTGGGGGCTGTTAGTGAGAATATTCTCCGACCTGGGAATCGAACCCGGGACCCTCAGCAGTTGCGCTTCTAGCCAATAAATATACTAACAAGAGATCATCAACGTCTCCTACAAACAGGCGCGACACGCGATAAAATCGCGCGCGACTCAAAGGCACCGCAAGTCGCGCAACTAGCGGTGTGTCGCGCGCGATTATACCGCGTGTCGCGCCTGTTTGTAGGAGCCTTAAGGCGTTTTAGATACGAAGTTATGAATGTTTATCATGATTAAATCTTTATTTATAGGAAGTCACAAAAACGATTTATTTATTTAAAAATACGAAGTCTGAGTTGTCATTTAGGAAACTCTTTCAAAACAGAAAAACTTATAAAAACAATAATTTTAATATTAAACTACATCATCATACACAAATTCCCACTCAATTAAAACCTATCAAACATCAAAAACCCGACAATTTGTCTAAAAACATCAACTTCCGTCGCCGCGTCGGTAGCAGGTCGCGGGTTCGGTTCCCGGGGCGGAACTAATGGCGATGACTCGACAACGCGACCGGTTTGTAAGTGTGGGGTATCGTTGGATTGTGAGAAAGTAAGTTAAAGTTAAGTGTAAGTTTAGTAAGTAATGGTTTGACCACGTGGTTTTTAACAGTTGGTATAAATAACTTAATGTAACAGTTTATGAGAAATTATAAGTTTATAAGAACAAAGAAGGGTAGGGAGAGATATAAGAGCAGTCATGGCCCAGTTGTAACGACCAGGACTTACGGGTCGTAGGTCGTGGGTTCGCACCCAAGCAAGCACTTAACTTTGTGTAATTCAATTTCATCATCACCACTGCTTTCAAACGGTGAAGGAAACTATCGTGAGGAAACCGGCATGTCCTAGAACCATAAATTCGAAGACATGTGGCTTCTACCAAGCCACACTGTGCCCGCGTGGTGGATTAAGTACGGCCCACTCCGTCTCACAGAGAGGAGGCTGTGTCCCAGCAGTGGGAACATTACAGGCTGATTATGATGAATACAAAATACTACCTTAACAACAATACCTATCGATTATCATCTCCCCCATTCACTAGACAAATAGTACTTACATCTTTCATTCACAAACCAAACAAAAAAGTCGACCGTCCACCTAGCAGGTTCCCAAGGAAGTGGCTGCGGTTGACTGCGAGACGTATCAGTTACAGGCGCAGGCGCACGTCTGAGATATAGTGATTAAGGAGAGGGGAGATGTGGTGGGTGACCCATTTCCGTTCAAAGATAGTTGTTATTGCAATTGATCTAAGGGTTATATTATGTGTCACTTGGAATTATGGAAGTATCAAAGATGAGTAACGATACTATGTCTATGTTATGGGTTTGGTTTCCGCACTTAGTCCTTCAAATGGACCATTGTGAGTAATATCCTAGGTAGTCAGTTCCACTAAAGCCTTCGGATATCCCTTAACTGGCTAAATAATAACAGCCGCACAGGTCGTTCGACCAGGTTAAGCTACGCTTGCCGCGGTTGGTCTGTGGATAGGTGACCATCTTTACATACCGAGACCCCTCCGTGCCTCGGAAAGCACGTTAAGCCGTTGATCCCGGCTGTCATTCGTGGATCTTTGACAGTCGTTACGGGTAGTCAGAAGCCCGAAAGACTGACAACCAGTCTTACCAAGGAGTATCTTATTACCCAGTAGCTGGGTTGCGGAGGTCCGATAGGCAGTTGATCCATGTAAAATACTGGTATTCAGCTGCATCTGGTTAGACTGGAAGCCGACCCCAACATATTTGGAAAAAAACTAGGCAGATGCCTGCAGATGCTGACCCATCGGAGCAATCCAGGTAATACGATACCCCTGGGTAAGACTGGTTGTTAGATTTCGGGCTTCTGACGACCCGTAACGACTATCATAGATCCACGAATGACAGCCGGGACCAACGGCTTGACGTGCTTTCCGAGGCATGGAGGGGTCTTGGTATGTAAAGATGGTCACCCATCCACGGACCAACCGCGGCAAGCGTAGCTTAACCTGATCGATCGTCCCGTGCGGCTGTTATTTCTTAGCCACAAGACCCTCAAACAACTCTTTAATAAACACAACATAATTACTTCCTAATTGATTCACAAATGAAATCGATTGATAGGGTAAACTTGCCTAATTCGTACTTACGCCAAATTCGTACTCCGCTTAAAACTCGGCTTTGGTAACAGCTATAAGCGCCTCTAGTGTCAAAACATAGAAATAACAGTCGGCCATTTCACCACCTGACAGATAACACTCGTGAAGCTGCTCTCGAAAAGAAATATTGAAAAAGTAAGATTTTTTCAACTATTGTTGTAATATTTTTACACATTTCGTAAGAATTTTATTCAAATAGGGTCGTGTATAACCTATTTTACGATTTGATACGTATTAATGTGTACCTTTGCGATTTCATCTGACGTGTTATCATACTCGTGACTGTTGTCAATTTTTTTGGCGGTAAATTTAAAATTTGTTTGGCTCTTGCTCCTATTTCGTACTCGAGTAAGTTCATATAACGTACTGGTAGGTACGATTTAGGAAAACTATTTATGAATCTGAATTTGATAATTTACCAATTCTTAAATTTGTTAAGAATTACTGCTTGTTTTAATAACACATTGTTGATTATGATGCTGATTCTCAATACTGTATACCAATGAATAGATCTCAAAGTACGAATTAAGGTTATAGCAGTACGATTTGGGATGAATGGTCTTAAATCGTACTTTTTTAGTTTTTTTTTTAATTGTTTATTTTTGAGAAGTTTATAAAGTTTATGTTAAATTTGATTATAGAAGCAATAAAACATTTAGCAAACAATAATTACTTTTAATTAAAACTAATTTATCTTTCCTAATTTTCTAAATATGATGGTTTTCTCTTAAGGGGTACGAATTAGGCAAGTTTACCCTATACTCAACTGATTGATACAAAGTTAGGTATCAGATGAAACTACATAACGCTGCAGGCTGCCCAGGCGACGCTAAACATCTGGTCGAGATTTTTTCGGCCAGTTTTTGTAACAGCTTGGCAGTTTCGCTTTCGATCGGCGCGTGAGCAATGGCCGGTCGAACTATTCACTTTTATAGAGTCTTTGTTGAGGTTAAGAATTGGGATTTTGTAATTGATAATGTTGATTATTAGTCTTTAGTTGTTATTGGGAATATTTGGGAGTAACTTTGACGAAAATCTGATTAGTATAAGTCTATGTTTGCCGACGACATTGTGAAGGCCGCAGGAACCCGTTGGATGCGAGAAGCACAGAACCGGTCGAAGTTGAAGTGCTTGGGGGAGGCCTATGTCCAGCAGTGGACGTCTTTCGGCTGAAATGATGATGATGTTTGCGATATAATAATTTATTTATTTTTTCACTTCAAGTCACAACTATTAGTTATTTTTTTACATACTAGTTTCATCTGCTTAAATGTCGATCCCGTTCGAAAGACACGTGGCGCCATCTATTATCATAATAACGTTATTGTTGTTTTCCTCGGGAACAGCACTTTTTTTCGGGATGAAAGGTACCCTATTTCGTTTCTGTACACCTGACAACGTATTTGCAAAATTTCAGGATGATCGGTTCAGTGGTTTAGGCGTCAAAAGGTAACAAACAAACAAACTTACTTTCGCATTTATAATGTTAGTTAGGATTTTAGGTGGTTTCTTATTTTGAATAACTGATGTTTGACATATTCCACATTGGGCACCCGCCGCCCGGTGCTTTCACTCAGGTGCCATTTAAGCGGGTGCCCAATGTGGAATACGTCTGATGTTTACCCTTGACTCGATTGTGATTGCATCCAACAAACTTCAACTAGATTACGCTCGCTCTAGACAGAATTAAGAACGGTTAGAAATAAAAGAAAGAGAGGAGCCTGCGCATGTCCTAAAATTAAATAAAGGGTTTCGTACCACAAGGCAAAAACGCCGAAAAGAACACGTTTGTTGTATAGGAGCCCCCCTTAAATATTTATTTTATTCTGTTTTTAGTATTTGTTGTTAGCGGCGACAGAAATACATAATCTGTGAAAATTAATTTAAACTGTCTAGCTATCACGGTTCAGTTCAGGCTGGTGACAGACGGACAAACGGATAGTGGAGTCTTAGTAATAGCGCAGTATAAAAACCATAGTAATAGGGTCCCGTTTTTACCCTTTGGGTAAAACAACTTCAAACCCTGACCGGACTCGCGTGGTGGATTACGCCTGCTCCGAAGCCCGTGTCCCAGCATTGGAAACATTTTAGGCGGATTATGTAGCGGTATCTACAACGCCACATGAGAACAACGCATCATACTGACGTCACGCAAAATCCTGCAACTCGCAAGCAGAGTTTACCGCGCGCGCGCGCGTTTTTTAATGGAAAGCTGCACTTTTCTCTACTTCGTTTAAGTATTTGTGTTTATACCTTCATTAAAGGCCTTTCGTTGCCTGGCTGTCTGGACAGTAACCGTTGAAGGCCTCTGCTTACCCCACCAAACCAAAACCTTTATCAAAAATACAGTGATGCGCGATGAAATTTAAACTCATTCATTGAAATTTCACTGTCAGGCCACGTCTGCCGATCACATCGGCACAGTGAATGGGATGTTTTTTGTCGCGAGTACACTTGACTAAATCAGTGTGAAATTAGTTGGAACAGTCGACCCGCGTGTACGTTGGGTGGGCGTCAAGTGGTAGCGGATAAGAGCTAAATAGGGTAGGTGTTAGATGTGAGTGGAAACGCCGGGAGGGGGCGCCCTAGTTGGACTTATAGTGACCTTAATGGTGATTCTTAAGAAAGGTCAGGAGCGTAGTACTTGCAGCCGGCGTGCGTGTATGACCTTGGGGCCTAAAAGGCCACTTTGCAGAATCATAAAAGGATAACATTATGAATCGTAACATGGCGAAGACAGTCCGTATTATTCTTTTTTTCGCTGCACTACGAAGGTTTAGTCAAAGAGATTGGGATTGAATTTGGATCGGATTGATTGGTATTTTAGCACAGACAAAAAAACTGAAAAATGCTTCACCAACGGGATTTGATACGATTAACTTAACGGTTAACTGTCCATTATGTTATCCTTTTATGATTTTGCCAAAGTGGCCTTTTTAGGCCCCCAGATGTAAGAATGTTACCAATGCTACCATGGATAGTTGTGAGTTTATGTATGTATGTGTAACGTGATATGACAAAGCATGCAAAGATACAGAACCATAAAACTTACAAAAAAAAAACAAACGACTTCAAAAAAATAACACTACAAAGTGAAAAATAACTTTAATTTCGGAAGTCGGTGTCGTTGGTTCCGCATTTTCGTTTTTGACACCGACTTCCGAAATTGTAATAGGAATGGAGCCGGGCCATTGCCCGGGTAAAAATCCAGACTTCGGGCTGCGGTGAAAACCCTTTTTTGACCCGGGGATCGCCTACGCTTAGCAGTCTTTATAAAATACAACTTTTTTAATATAATAAAACAGTATCGAGCCAAAATAGAGCACCTACGCCGAAAAATAAACTTTCACCGCAGCCACTATAAAAATAAATCCGCTACGCTCGAGCAGTTGCTCCGCTCATAGCAACACTGGGGCCACACCCCACCTGATACTTATACACACACACAAACAAAACAACATCGTGTGAACAACATCTGTCCCTGTGTGAGTGCCATTGAAAAACCTCCTCGATCCTCCACACTTTTTCCACAATCTCTTGAATTGGAGACAGTTTGATAAAAGTTTGTATTTCTCTTTGAAAATGTACCTATCATAATTTAAACTAGCTTCTACTTTCCGAGGCTAAAGTGTGAGTTTTTTCTCTCACGTACGACTGCGAGCGCGTTAGAATTTTATATGGGAAAAAGTTATAGCGCCACCTGGTGGTCAAACTCAAACTCAAATTCAAATCATTTATTTCAATTAAACCTTGTACAGGCACTTTTGAATTGTCAAAATTAAATAGTCTGTCAGTTAGTTAGAAAGTTGAAGCTAGTTGCCCATTCCAAAGCGTAGATCTCTATGGAGAAGAACGGGCAAGAAACTCCATGGACACTCTTTTAAATCAAGATATTACAAAATCCTGGGTACATTATTCTTGTTGCTTCTATATGTGAGAACAATGTAAAAAAGACAGAAATGAAGAAACAATTCAAGACATAAGATTAAAAATAAGCCTTGGCAGTTAAGAGATGACCAGTCTCAACCGACGGCGCCCGTTCACGAACATGACGCGTGGATCAGCACCATCCAGTTCAACCATTTTGTAGGGAACCGAATGATCCAACACACGCGCCACCATCGGTGAGACATTTAAGTGAGCATGACACGTTCTCAACTGCCATGCTCTTTCAAGTCAACATCAAAAAATCATAATAAACGGAAACATGGTTCTTACATTTACAACATTTAAAAAAAATGCTTCTAAATTATACAAAACTACAGTTTGCAATTTATTTAAGAGGTAAATAGAATTTTATTACCTACCAAACAGGTCACTAGGAGAAACCTAATTTCCCATACAAAATTCTTGCGCGCTCGCAATCGAACGTGAGTCGAAAAAACTCATACTTAGGCTACTTTCTGACTTAAAAATAGGTAGGTAAGTACAAATAAATGAAAACTGAGTACATAATGCATCGATATCACACGAGAGATAGAAGTACCTAACTTGTAACGGGTGCTTTGTAAATTAGGAACCGGGCCAATACCCACTGAAAATTACAGCCTGACGAATCGACACACAGTCTAAAAACTCTCTAAGTATTACGACGTGACAGGTGACAGGTCAATCTTTTTTTATTCTAGTTTGGTCTAGAATGTTAGTCACAAAAGTTAGACCGAATAGTGAAGCAAGTCTAAGAAATTAAATGGAATTATATAGTTATTAGTTGTTAGTTATTTGTTGCGAGGTGCGGGAAATGCAAATGGATGAGTTTGGTGCAGAGCTATGTATGGATAGACAGGGCAAAATAATTATTGTCAATCTCGGCGTTTATGTGAAATAAAAAATGTTGAGTTTGATTTACTCCTCGAAGATCTTGCTTAGATATGTAGCATTAGAAAACAGGTACCTATTAGCACTGTAATTTGAAAGCATTGTTTATGCCATTTATTTTTAAAAGAGTAACCATGGAGTTTCTTGCCGGCTCTTCTCCTTAGGAAACGATCAATTGGAACCGTGCACCTAGCTTCTGACGTTTCTGTGCCCATGTAGGTTTATGTGAAATCAAATATTATAATTTTGAGGTAGGCAATTATTGGAGCCAGGCATACATAACGATTTAAAAATAGTAGGTACCTAAATTAAAGTATTTTATGTGCGCCATCGCTGTACCCATTACTAATACATCAAACAATTGTTCTTAAAAACTACATTAAGTGATATAATTTGACTCACCGTCTCCACTCTGGTTGCTGCTGTGCGCGTGGTACTGCTCATCTGTAAAGTCGTACTCTACGTCAGATCAGACACATCTGCTCTCAATAATCATGTATCGAGGCTATTGTCTACATACAATAAAAAATACATCAATGTCAATTTGTCTGTCCTGGGAATCGAACCCAGGGTGTCGTGGGCGCTCAGGCGTCGCGCTTGCGACTACTGGACTGATGAGGCAATGCTTTATATTTAATTAAATTAAAATAATTCTAATTCAAATGGAACTGATTCAAGTAGGTAACCAATAATTATAGTCAAAACATTTTATTTAAAAAATATATTATGACTACAAATGATTTGAAATGAAATGAAATGATTTTGTTTTTGTAAGTAGGTTTGTACAAACACTTTTACACGTCAATCATGTTTTTTTTTTAAACTAGATGAAGTCGGCGTTTCCTATCTGACTACTCTGAGAAGAAAGGCCGAAACAAACTCAGAGGTCACAGTCTCTTTTAAAGTCCAGACATAATCTTGATCAGGTTATATGAAGACCATGTAGATCGATGTCTGAGGTGGTCTTTTGAGGAAAGAACCACACAGAATGAGAGGACCTGTCCAGTCAGTGCACGCATTTGTCAAAAATCGTGCAGCTCAACAGATTTTGGTTGACATTTCGCTCATTTGGAGGAACATCGACGTAAATGTATTTTTTCCTAAAAATGAGTTAAATACGACAAAGCAAGTTAAGGTAAAGTAGCAATTACCTGGATGTTTCTCCAAATGAGCAATTTGTGTACTATTTTAAATTAAAACTGCTTCAGAGTTTAACTTGTACTTTACAAGTACAAATAATCGTATAACTGCTAAGTGTCTAGTCATGTTCTAGCAAGGTAATATCTGCAATCTGGCTACAGGAAAAAAAATTAAGTAAGTAAATAAAAAAGGGTCAAATCATTACCATAGCTCTGCTCACCTCCGTTGCGGTGCTCACTGCTCATCAACTCCTGACTCTGTAACGTTGGAGCATGGATCAGCACCTTCTGTTGAGGACTGTGCGGGTCCAGACCTTCAACCTCCAGGAGAGGGGCATGAGGCTCATAGGAATGGACTACCAACTGAGGAGCGTGGAGATCCATTCTTAGCACATCACTTTTTTTGTCCAATTTTTAACGTCACTTTTTTGTTCTGCACAATTCAAATTCACTGAGTTCCAATTTTTTTTCACTAATTTTGTATTCTAAATGAATTGTTTTTAATTTAAAATGTTTGGTAGTGGCAGTTGATAATGTGGCACTGTTTTGGTATCGTTGCATCAAAAGTTCGATGTCACCTCTATTTCTTTTATTACTCTGTGGTTTATTTTTTTCACTTTTATTGGCACTAAGTTTTGTGACTAAAATCTAAATTAGGAGAATGTTAGGAGAATTATTTGGGAGTATTTTTAGTATGTTATAACTGTGTGTCAGTATTGTCACATCGTTACGTCGACCAGGGACGGTCTCACCGGATTTTCTTGCGGATTTTCTGCCGTTTTATCATCTTTGTACCTGTGGACAAAACCACATTGTGTTAGATTGGGATATTCTGTAAAAAAACTGTGCAAAATTAATATGGAGCTGAAAATATTTCAATTATATCAGAACAAAAATCTGATCCTGAACACTTCACCAGAAATAACAAGTGACTTTAGTTTTTAGATCTTTGCCTAAATTTAATTTGGAAGTACGATTTATTTTCGTTGGGTCCGAGTGTTTTAGATATTAACGGTGGGTCCCATTTGCTATTTCCATTGAATCCCATGATAAAACAAAATTTAAATTTGGGATCCAACGAAATACCTATACATAATAATGTTTTGTTGGATCCAACGCCAAAAACATTAAACTGGGATCCAACGAAAATAAATCGAAAATAGGTACTCCATCTTATCACACTTTAGCGTAGTTTATATTTTATGGTACCAGTTAAATGTGTCTGTAGATTTACAGTATTTTTAATTCAACGTAAAACCACAGTACATTGGCAAAACTACCGATTAACTGCACACACACATAAATCACGTGACTTCCGTTTTGCAAATAAAATGTGTATCTATGTATTATTTAAAACGCCGGGTTCGTGCCCGGGTTTGCTATTGTTTCGTGTTGTCAGGGAAGTGGGAAATGAGAGCAAATGGACGCGGCATAATGTATAGGAAAAAGTATAAATAGTCAAAAAAAAGAGAGGAAAGTTGTGTTTTTTTGTTAGTATTGCCTGCACTTGATATAGGTTGTGTAAAAGCCGAAACTAAACTATTCATCACTAGCTGCGCCCCGTGGTTTCACCTGCATAAGTTTCGATTCCGTGGGAATATCAGTATAAGAACTATCCTATGTCCTTTCCCGGGACTCAAACTATTTCTATACCAAATTTCATCTTAATCTGTTCAGCGGTTTAAGCGTGAAAGGTAAAGTCAGACGGACAGATACTTTCGCATTTATAATATTAGTAAGGATTGTAATTTTTGCTGGCAAATAGAACAAGGAAGAAATGGAAGTAAAAAACAAATGTCAAATGAGTTACTATAACTGAGACTTGCTTTTAAGTCTAAAGACAACGTTAGAATAACGCACAGGAATATTGTTGTAATGTATCTCATATTTAAAAAAAAATCAAGGTCTACGAGTCATTATCCTCATTTTAAATGGTACGTCAAAATTATGCGTTTCAGCCGGGCTATCCTATAAAAATGACACCGTGAATACTAAGGTGAAGTGACCTGTCATTCCACCTTGGCACCATTGAAAATCTCACTGTGAAAACTTACACAGTGAGCTTGAAGTTAGCTGTCAATAGTGTCAATCCATAACAGCTCACATCATCTAAGTTTTCTCGGTCTGATTTTTACAAAATACACCACCAGTTGCCGCATCCATCACAAAGTCTTTCATATCTCCCTGTCCAACATGGCGGCAGAACGTTTCTCATTGCGAGCGCTCCTACAGGATACCTTTTGTTGTTAAACTAATATTTTCACCGCGTTTGTTTCAATTTTAATATTCAAATGTTGAATTCTTCTAGTTGAGAATGTTTGCTGTTTTAGAGCCCGCATTCCTGGGCTATTTCTTTGATGTTTCACAGTAGGACTCACATTAAACCAAGTTTGAAACAAACTATCTTAAACATAAAATCAATTGCTTTCGCAAAAAATCGAAAATTGCTCGACCGATTGTGATGAAACTTTTATAAGTTACTAGGTCCCTGATTTACTGCAACGCCACGGCAGCCACAGCAGTACTCTCAGTGCATTATTATATTGAACGCGTTGGTCGCTGTATGCCTAACGTGACCATTCGTCCCGCTTTCACGCTGTCTTTCCCGTTGTCCCCAACCAGAGCAAAAATGTCACGCTTTTACAAAGGGACCAAAGGATATTCAACTTATTCATGAACAATTTACATTGTATCTGAATATAAAATATATGAAAACATATGTAGTTGATAAATTTTAATTACAAAGACTAACATCGACAAATCATGTGATAAGCTCCATAAACTAAATCCGACATTTTAAAACGAATTTGCTCCACCGACAAATACAAAACAAATGCATCTTCAACCGCAATGTTATGTTAAAATTACATAATACTTAGCTAATCTATTATTTTTAAAGTCCTTTTCTCTTTAATAAATACCTAGTTACGCTAGTAATATATATGTCAATGCTAGTAAAATGTTTTTTTTTTTTTCATTTCGCAAGCGTCCCGTTCTGACAAAAAAATAAATGGTCACGTTATGTATGCCCGCTGAGTGTAGTTGAACCCACAGGCTGCACATGTAGAAGGACTGACAGTAAGCTTTGAAAAGGGTTACTTCAACTGGCTAGCAGATATGTCTAAATAAACACTTAAATACTCGTGCCTAATTATAGTGAGGTGCCCAAAATAAACCAGTTTCTTAATATAAGTACAAACTCGGGTGTGGTACCAAGAAAACAGGTTTTAGTTATACATAATATTGAATTGAAGTGCCCATCTTTTGTGTGAAAAAACTGACTCATATTGTGTTTCTTTGTTTGTTACAGAACGATCAGAAAAAGAGATTCCAAGAAACCTATTGGTCAGTATACTTAATGATTATTTATAGGGTTTTTTTCCCATTACGTTCTTTTAATAAGAACGTAACCATCATTCCTAACTTTCCCAAAACTGTTGAGGCTTTCCTGCAAGTCTTATTATTACTTATAATCGGAGTATAATTTGGCCACTGCTGGGACACAGGCCTACTCTCGGCGAGGAGTGGGCCGCTATCCCCCACGCGGGCCCAGTGCGAGTTGGCAGATGTCACATGTCTTTTTTTTGGTTCTAGGACAGGGCAGTTTCCTCACGATGTTTTCTTTCACCGTTTTGTGAGCAATGGTGGTGGAATAATTTGTACAAAGTAAAGTACCTGTCTAGGTTCAAACCTATGACCTTCAACTCGTAAGTCGCGGCCGTTAACACTGGGCCACCATTATTCATTTTTTTTTTTTTACTTACTTATTAATAAGTACTTGGCTTTTCCCAAATATTTTTATTAAACACTATTAATTGACCTACTATGAAAAACATCAAGATGAGGTGATGGTTCAAACTGGACTATACAACATTATTTTTAGTATATACGAAACCCGAAACACGTGTCTAGTATTTTTATGTAAAGAATCTATGTATAAAATTTCAAAACTGTCTCATGAAAAATCACAAATTTAAATATATACTGTTTGTTGGTCATTGATAATAGTACCTAGGTACCTAACCGTTCGGCGCCGAGATTGGATAACCTACGTAGTGTCGCTCGTTGTCCAACTTTTAACCTTTTTTAAATATTTTTGGGACAAAATATAACATGGGGTAAAAATTATTAGAATTGATTCAGTTTCTTATTCTGAACAAACTATATTCAGGTTTCGCATAAACTAAAAATAACGTTGTACAGCTATCTACCTCCTTCTTTTTATAGTAGGTAGGTTATTTATATTTTATTTCTACCAATAAGTAAAATGTACCCAATCTCCTATGTAATTTAATATTTAATAACACACAACTCCCGATCCCAACTTGTTTAAACTTGAAGCAACATGAAGGTAGCGTCTATCTGCTTGTTCACAAAAAGGCGAAGCGCACGCGCAAGGCTGTGGGAAATAATTTGACAATACAATACTGTGTGTTACACATGCGGTTATTTTGTGGGGGATATTTCTGAGGATAGGCTTGCTTTAAATATTCCTGGGAGAAGTAAAAAACAATTTCTTTTCACTTTTTTTTACCTGAGATACAGGGTTTATCCTAGTTCAGGTAGATCCCATTATTATATACCTACCACTTTAGTATAAGGCTTAATATTGTAAATATGCATTATGTAATAAAAAAATAAAAAAACTTTTGATTGGTAGCTGATTTGAGGCCCTAAAACCTCAATTTAACATTATATAATTTTTTTTGTCAATAACTAAACTTTTAATGTCATGCGTAGTATCAAATTTCATCATTAGAATACCTGAAAATTAGACAATATCTGAATAAAAGCTTTTTATAACGTATTTATGTAATTTTTATGTTAATTCCATAGTTTAATCCGTAAAACGTATGTTAGGAAAATCGGTCTTCTTCTGAAATAGCACCTAGGCTTTTTAGGAACGGGAAACATTAAATAAATGTGCCTACACAAAAATCTTTAAATTTTCCCTATTTGTGGAAGCAAGACACTGACTGGTATTAAATAAAAACCACGAAAACCCGATCATCCATATCTTCAGACACATCTCAACACCTCATGTGTAGCACAACTTCCCACAATTTATTCACACGTATCCGACGATACTTATCTCATTTACAAAGTTATTTATTTGCTTATGTTTTACCTAATGAATCACTGGATGACGTCAATAGAGGATGTGGTGATTTTTAAGTTTTTTGTTCAAATAATGTTATTTTCTTTGGTTTTTCAATTCATTTCAATCGGCAGATAGCGCTTTCCCAAAAAAGAACAATAATTAAATTAATGTTTAAATGAGGAAGTAACTATACAGGGTACCAGGGACATTGCCGCATAACCTGTTGCGATGGAGGCAGTACATGATACCCCCCCGATGGATGAGGTCTATCATAGAACGAGCGTACCCAGAAGATGTTTATGGCATTGGAACTCCCACGCATCGACGAAACACAGCAGGCTGCTTGACGCCGGATTCCGGTGGGACCGGTCGCAAACCAGGCGGGCGTTAGCCCTACCACCACAAGGGAAGAATTGGTCAGTCAAATAAGGTGTTGGGTGTGACTGTCCAGGATGCGCCGAGCGCTCGGTTCAGTTGAGTAACTGGCGGAACAAACTGCGCTACACGAGGAGGCTTCTTCATGCATTCCTACAGCCACAAGCGCCTCATTAACAGGACCTCCGATCGTGAATTTAATGTGATCGGTCCTTCTCATCGTGGACCTCATGCGAGCCTGTTACCTTCCACTCGGCCCTGCACACCAGGCGCTCTATGGAGTCATTGTTCTTTCTAATTTCATGCCGTAGACAGAGTAAACTATAGACTGCTGCATATCTTATTTTTCATTCGCACAAGAAAAAGAGAAATAACGTCACTAGCAAAACAAAGAAACAGAGTAAGAATATTTCTGTCCCTTACTGCGTGACGGCTAAGCACATCAATGTGCACAACAAGTTTGACGTATATGAATGAAATAATAATAAAAACTACACCGCGATTAAACAGAAAATAAGATCATTTTCGTGCATAATTCAATAATAGTACATTTGCGTAACTGTGAAAATGGTAAGGTGCAGTGTAATAAGCTGTAAAAATGATAGTATGATGAAGATTGCCGGAATTTTTTGTCCCTTTCGGTGACACGGATACCATGAGTCTATAGATTACTCTGTCTACGTTTCATGTAGACTATAGAAACGAACTTGACATTAACACTGAAGTTTTACTAACCCCGTAGTGTCGTAGATAAAGTAGCCTTGGAATTAGTTAAAACGTCAAATGTTTCCTTATTATCAATTTACTTTTAAACTTCAGCCGTTACACGTGGATGATTTGCATAGGTAGGTAGGTATTTAAAACTGGTAATTTTATGCATACCTATGTAGGTAAAAGCTTAATTTAGAAAAAGGTTTTTTATCTGTCCCGTTGGCCTCGTGGTCAAAAGCGCGACTGCTGAGCGTCGGGTCCTGGGTTCGATTCAAAAATGTTATTGCGATTTTCTATTAGGTATTTCTCAGTGGCAGGGCGGAGTTTGGAAAATGGTGGTGGCACCGTGTCTCGGAAAACATTAGTTGGTAATCGCATCACTTGAGAACGGCTGGACCGATATGGTTAGTTCTTTTTAATTTTTGTAATAGCCCGTAAAGGTTTTTAGAGAAACAAAAATTGGTAAAATTGCCCGGAAAATATGGAAAATTTAGGGAAAATTGAAAGTCCTTTTTTATGGAATTTTTGTTTGAATGATTGAAACATGGACAGGACGATGCCTGTCGGGTCCGCGAGTATTTTAAAAAACCAAGTGCCAAGTGCGAGTCGGGCTCGCACACGAAGGGTTCCGTACCACAAGGCAAAAACACCGAAAAAACACGTTTGTTGTATGTGTAAATATTTATTTTATTTTGTTTTTAGTATTTGTTGTTATAGCGGCAACAGAAATACATACTTTGTGCAAATGTCAACTGTCTAGCTATCGCGGTTCTTGAGATACAGCCTGGTGACAGACAGACGGACAGACAGCGAAGTCTTAGTAATAGGGTCCCGTTTTTACCCTTTGGGCACGGAACCCTAATAAAAGCAATAAAACCTATCAAACCCAAGAACAGTGTCCCCAAAACCCTAACTTCTACGTTGTTTTTCATAAGATTACACATTATTATTGTATAGTTAAGCTCAACGAAGGTGTCGACAGATTCCCACGTTTATAAGTGTCATTATAAACTTTGTTTTTAGGGTTCCGCACCTAAAGGGTAAAAACGGGACCCTATTACTAAGACTTCGCTGTCTGTCCGTCCGTCCGTCCGTCTGTCTATCACCAGGCTGTATCTCAAGAACCGCGATAGCTAGACAGTTGAAATTTTCACAAATTATGTATTTCTGTTGCCGCTATAACAACCATACTAAAAACAAAATAAAATAAATATTTAAGGGGGCTCTCATACAACAAACGCGATTTTTTTGCCCTTTTTTGCTCGATATCAATAATGGCAACAGGTAGACACTTGAAATATTCACAAAATACTCGGCTGTATTTTTACATTAATAATAAATAATAAATATTTAAGGGGGCTCCCATACAACAAACGTGTTTTTATTGGCGTTTTTGCCTTGTGGTACGGAACCCTTCGTGTGCGAGTCCGACTCGCAGTTGGCCAGTTTTTTAACAAATCCAGTAGTGACTGCTATTTGATTATATGTTATGTTAATTTTGGTGAAGTTGTAATCGTGGTAACGTGTTCGGTTTGTGAGGTTCACACTGGTTAAGGTTGAATGGGCAAAAAAATGAAGACAGGTTTAAAATAAAAAAGTTTTTTTAGACCTTGTTACCTACTAGCAGTTTTTTTTTTTTTTTTTAACGTGTAATACTATGGAGCTGAAGTGTGAGTGGATGATTCAATTGATAAATGTGAGGAATTAGGTAAAAATGAGTGCTGTGTATCATCGCTTTTGTGCATCGATTTAATGGTCCGACTTCAAAAAAGGAGGCGGTTCTCGATTCGACCCGTTTGTTTTTTTAATGACTGATTTGCATTGTTTTTACGGGGTCTGCCGCGATGCCTTCTGGCTTTGTCAGGACTTCACGTAGTGTTATTATGGCCCACAGCTTATTCGGCATACAGCCCTAACTGCCTCTAGTCGCAATTCTGCTTCAGCGGGACATGCTGGAGAAAACTAGCGAGCAGTGGTCCACCTTAGCCCTGGATCGAAAGACTACCTTTTGGAATGGGCGACTAGAATCAATTTTGTTGTAATTTTTGACGTTCAAAAGTACCTTTTAAGTGCCTATTTGAAAATGCTTTGACTTTGACTTTGCTGAAACTCATGAGGAGAGGCCTTTGGCCATCAATGGAATGACACAGTCTAACAGTAATTTGCATTGTTTAGTTTAATAAGTAGGTACCTAACCGCTCGCTTGCTTTCGATTGCAGCAAAACCGTCGAACCTAAGTAAAATTTTATTAATTACTAGCAACGCCTCGCGGTTTCACCCGCATAAGTGTCGATCCCGTGGGTTAATTAGGATAAAAACTATCCTATGTCCTTCCCCGGGATGCAATCTATCTCTCTGCCAAATTTTATCGAAATCCGTTTAGTGGTTTTTGCGTGAAAAGGTAACATACAGAGAGACAGACAGAGTTACTTTCGAAATCATATTATTAGTATGGATTATATTTATATCAAAAAAATTTAAAGCAATAGTAAAAATGCTGAAATGTCCTATTCTGTTTGACCATTTTGGGCCAAACTTGCAAATTATTGTAAAACATAATCATTAAACAAACAACCGAACATAAAATGACTCATAAAATTTGTAAAAATCCAACATGGCGGCTGAAAATGGCGTCGAATATATGAATGACGTATGCACAAAAAAACAGCGACATTGAACCGACAAAATAGTTGTTGAACTAACGAGACAAAGGTATGTTTAATTATGAGTAGGGCAACAACCGTTTAGGATGATTTTAGACGGATTGTTTGAAAAAAAAAACTATATTTTTGAGGCATAAGCTATTTAGAGACGGACTACAGAATTCTTGTTTAAAGTGGTATACTAAACTATGGATTGGAGGGGCTTGTGCCTAAGAAATAACAGCCGCACAGTTCGAACAATCAGGTTAAGCTACGTTTGCCGCGGTTCGTCCGTGGACGGGTGTCCATCTTTACATACCAAGATATAGTCTTTGCCAAGACCCCTCCGTGCCTCGGAAAGCACGTTAAGCCTTTGGTCCCGACTGTCATTCGTGGAGCTTTGACAGTCGTTACGGGTAGTCAGAAGCACGCCAGTCTTACCAAGGGATATCGTATACACAGTAACTGGTTTGTGGAGGTCAGATAGGCAGTCGCTCCATGTAAAATACTGGTATTCAGCTGCATCCGGTTAGACTGACGGCAGATGATGACTAAACTATGAACTGATTTGTCATGATTAAGTTTTAGGTAATGTATAACACTTTGTCATACTTTGCCTAAAGTTTATATGAATCACTTTTTTTTTTAATAAAAATTATAATAAAGTTAATAATTTCAAATGTAACTTGCTTATTTTGTGATGGATAGTAGAGTTCTATTAAGACAAAGTGATTTTACTTTAGAGTAAGTTAATGATCAATTGATTAAATAAATTATCTTAGAGAAATATTTTTATAATAGCTATGAACACAGTGCTGCGCTCCAAAACAAAAGTCCGACGTCACCCAAAAAACTGTCAAGCTTAAGTGGGACTGAGCCGGACACGTTTGCCGCATGTCTAACGAGTCATGAGCCGAATCTTCCACCATGTGGGTCCTAGAAAACGTCTGGCAACAGAGTGGCAGACCCAGGAGACGATCGCAGGACGAGCTTGTCGCCTACAGACAGAATTGGTCCACACCAGCTCAAGACAGAGAGGAGTGGAGAGAAAAAAGGGAGGTCTTTGCCCTGCAGTGGAACAACGTAGGCTAAATTAAAAAAAAAACAGTGGCACTCCGGGAGTGCCGACATAAGTGAAAACAAAACACAAACAGAATACTTTGCCATCACTCACTGACATATCGGATTTAAAACCGAGTACATCCCGAGGACAGCCGAACACATCCGAAGCGGGTATTTTTTTTAAACGTCTTTTATACAAAACACGCGCGGTATCGCTTACGGTAACAGTGGCGCGAGTTCAATGGTTTTTTCCCCATCTCAAAAAACGGACGCCTAAAGAAGTTTTCACTTCAATAAATAAATATACGTTTATATAGACATCCCAATAACTGCCAAGTCTAACGTGTAGCACTATGTATCACACAACACCTATATATAAAACTATGTATGTACAGTCAGCAAAAGAGTTAGGTATGCAGGATCGTCGGATATAGTTGAAGTTTAGTAATAAACCGATGGATGTTGTCGACTGAAATTTAATTTGATAAATGAGCTGTTTATTTTCTATTAATGAAATTAAATTTTATTCGACAACATCCATCAGTTTATTACTAAACTTCAACTATATCCGACGATCCTGCATAACTAACTCTTTTGCTGACTGTACATATGTAAATACGGACAGAAAACTCTTTTGCTGACTGTACATATGTAAATACGGACATGTCGCGATAACATCACTAATCCAAAAATGATTTCTCGAAACTCTTTTGTCTTTTTATAACAAAGGAAAACTTGTTTTGCCTAATTGGCGTTGAATTTTGTAGACTAACTAGCTTCTGCCCGCGACTTCGTCCGCGTGAAAATTTCACCCTCCCCTCATTTACCCACTTAGGGGTGGAATTTCGAAAAACCCTTTCTTAGTGAATACCTCTTCACAAAGAACACACCCTCCAAATTTCATGTCTCTAGGACCAGCGGTTTAGGCTGTGCGTTGATATATCAGTCAGTCAGGACTTTGAACTTTATATTTAACTAGCTTCCGCCCACGACTTCGTCCGCGCACCCTCCCCCCATTCACCCTCTTAGGGGTGGAATTTCGAAAAATCCTTTCTTAGCGGATGCCTACGTCATAACATCTACCTGCATGCCAAATTTCAGCCCGATCCCTCCAGTGGTTTGGGCTGTGCGTTGATAGATCACGTCAGTTAGTCACCTGTGAGTTTTATATAGTTAGAAGATGGCATGTTTCATCACATCCTGATAAGTTCTGATTAAGTTATCTGGCAGATATTTCATTTAAAACGTAACTTCACGCCTGTTTTGACGTTCAAAAGTGCCTTTAATGTGCCTATTTGAAATAAATGATTTGACTTTGACTTTGACTTTGTATTTCCTGATGGATTAGGCAGAGAACATTCAAAATTTTTGTCTCATGTAGTTTATGTAATAAGGTTGCATATTAATAAAATAGTCGTAATAACTTATTTTAAAGAATAATTACTTTGTTGTTGATAGTATGTACATTATCTGTCATGGTATGGGCATGTGTTACGGAGAAATGAGGAACATGTCGTGAGGAGAGTTCTGATTATGGATGTCGATGGCTATAAGAGTAGGGGAAGACCAAAGAAACGATGGATGGAATGTGTGAATGATGATATGGTTACAAAGGGGGTGACTACCGAGATGACGACTAATAGAGAAGTATGGAAGAAAAAGACATGTTGCGCCGACACCAAATAAATTGGGATAAGGACAGAAGAATGATGAGTACATTATCTGATCAGTTGCGAATCTGGTGAGTTGAGAATCTGGTGATTTGCTCATGAGGATAATAGGTGACGAGTCTATTTCCAGTTTCATTCCTGGAGCTGTTGGGTGATTGCTAGCCAGCACTTTTTACACGGAAAACTGTGATCGGAGAGGTATTACTTAAATGTAGGTACCCATAACTATAGCCTTTTCCCAACCATGTTGAGTTCGGCTTCCAGTCTAACCGGATGTAGCTGGAATACAGTATTTTCATGGGGTCAGGTAGGTAGTCGTGCCTATCTGAACTCCACAATCCAGTTACTCGGAAACACGGTACCCTTTGGTAACACTGGATAATTTAATGTAGATGTAACAAATAATTATACCAATCCAACAAAACCATTATCTAAACGTTACTTAGGTAACCTAAATCATAATACTTTAAAAAAATCTTAAACAAAATAATATTTTTCGCAAGCCTCCAATCGTCACTAGAGCGAGTCGTCAAAAATAAAATAAAATGTAAAAATGAGTTATTTTGTAAACAATAGTAATTTTCCGGTAGATTTGCGTCGAACCCCTGCGTAAGCGCAGCCTAGTGAAAAAATGGTTGTAATTGGTTTACCCTTTGTTGTACTAGGGTTTCTAATTAGAAACTCGCTTTTGGTAAGTTTTTTTTTCTTTTTTATTAAACCAGAGTGATTAACATGAGGTTAAGTACCTATAACGATAAGTTACGATGGAGTTTTAAGTGTATGTGAAGGGTTAATTCTTGGGCACGCCGCGATAGCGGCGATAAGACCCCTCTTTGAGGAGTGGCTAGGGAGGCGCCACGGCGCCCTCACCTACCGCCTGACGCAGGTCCTCACCGGACACGGAAGTTTCGGGAGGTTCCTGCACATCATCAGGCGGGAGGAAACGCCCGGGTGTCACCATTGCCAGGATCGCCCAGAGGACACGGTGGAGCACACGGTGGAGGTCTGCCCCGCTTGGGCGGAGCACCGCCGTGTCCTCGTAGAGGCGATCGGCAGCGGCGGCGACCTCTCGCGCCCGGCCCTGGTGCAAGCCATGGTCCGGGGCGAGAGGGAGTGGGAGGCAGTCACCTCCTTCTGCGAAGCAGTCATGCTAGCGAAGGAGGTGGCGGGACGGCTCAGGGAGAGAGCCTCCCGTCCCAGCCGCCGCGGGAGACGCTCCGGGCGTCGGTCGGGAGCCGCGCGACGACTCCCGGCCACCGTAGGCGCGGGCCTGCGGGCGGAGAGTAATGGGTAGCTCACCGTCCGATCAGGACCAGGCCCGTGCCGGACCGCGCGTACGTGTTCCACGCGCGCCTCAAAGAGATGTCAGCATCGAGGAGGGGCCCCATAGGGCCGAAGCCTGCCTGGTCAGCGGGATTGTCCGAAAGGGTTACCGCTGGCCCGGAACATAAAGGGCTAAGGAAGGAACACGGGTGGGTTTTAGTCAGTAAGAGTCTGACACTCCCTTCCGCTCCACCCAGAGCGGGAGGGGTCATTTGATGATTTCCCATCCGCAAAAAAAAAAAAAAAAAGGGTTAATTCTTTGTATCCTTAGGTAAAAACTGAACTAGTAGTCATATTATTTCGCGTTGTTAAATTAATAAAAAAACTAATCTTCTGTGAGAATCCTAATCTCCGGCCACTAAATAATATTAGTTTATGGTTAAAGTGCTTATTTGTTATTGTGGGGAACAACCGCAGACATTACGTTTTTATTTTTCAAATCTAGCTTTTTCATAAATAACTCCCAATATCTCACACAAAACTCACCCCATTTTTAAAACAATTAAAAAAAACAAATAGTAACAAATTCCCACCTATTTAGAAGTTAATTGGTAATTTCCACCCTTATTCAAATTACACCATTTACCATATTATTTAGTTACAAGGGTTACCCTTGGATTCCAATGGTCAATGGTCATACTCCCTAGGTTCGCGTGAGTGCAAACGATTGTAATAATTAATAGAGGGTAGGTTCAGAGTTCAATTCCCGTGTCGGTATTCAAATGATTGTTTCCTGGATTTGTTTGGTTTTATTAGGAAAACTTGCTTTTTAATAATGCAGATTGAATAGTTTAGCATACAAACTTTCAAGCCCTTGATTTTCGAAATGAATCAACCGATTTTAATTAAACTTCATAGGCATAGGCAGGATACAAAGGTTTAAAAAGTTAGTTTTTTTTTTTTCGAAAAATAGTGTTACAGCCAAATTAGACCGATTTTAAATTTTCCATAGAGACAGAGATTTCCAGTTATCTTTTTTTTTTTAAATAAGTCATTTCGACTTCTGACTTCAAGGGGTATCGTATTGCCCAATAACTGAGTTTCGAAGGTCCAATAGGCAGTCGCTCCATGTAAAATACTGGTATTCAGCTGCATCCGGTTAGACTGGAAGCCGACCCCAACATAGTTGGGAAAAGGCTATATTTATGGGTATGGGTATTTAAGTAATACCTCTCCGATCACAGTTTTCCGCGTAAAAAGTGCTGAACACAACAGTTTTGTAATTTTCTTTTTTTTTCTTTCATGACATAATGTCGTCTACCATTACCAATAAAAGTCAAAGTAAAAGCATTTTTCCTTTCGCGCTCATGACATAACATTACGTCATTGTTAAGGTGTTTCACACGCGCGCCCTAGACATTGACGCGTGGGAACGCTCGTGTGAACTGGCACTTACATTGTTGGTTTGTGGGTTAGTCTCGATTACTTAGACTGTGGTTCAAAGTTGTTGAAAAAAATGTGTGTGTGTGAGATTGTGACCTAGAACTGTTCTTGAACTTTGGTTGCATAAAAGTCATGTAATTTTTGTAACACGCTACTAGCCACCTATGTATTATATTTCTTACTGTAGAAAAAAGGGATCTCATCATACTAATATTATAAAGGCGAAAGTTTGTGTGTGTGTTTATATGTTTGTTGCATTTTCACGCTCAAACGTCGGGACCAATTTTGATAAAATTTTGTATGTAGGTAGCTGACACCCTGGATTAACATATAGGCTACTTTTTATCCTGATATAGGATCGGCAGTTATGCGGGTGAAACCGCGGGGCGCAGCTAGTATAGAAAATAAACTAAACTATTGAACTCCACTAAATGCTGGCTGGGTTTACTGACAAGTGCATGCACTGACTGGACAGGTCCACTCAATCTGTGTGGTTCTTTCCTCAAAAGACCATTTTAGACACTACATGGTCTTCACATGATCTGACCAAGATTATGTCTGGACTTTAAAAGAGACTTTGACCTCTCGAGTTTGTTTCGGCCTTTCTTCTCAGTGTAGTCAGATAGGAAACGACGACCTTTTATGCGGATGGGAAATCATCAAATGAACCAGCTCTGGGTGGAGCGGGAGGGGTCATACCTCATACCTCTATAGAAGTAGTACGTTAAATTGATTTTTGTAATGAATTTATTTAAATAATTCTAAATTAAAACATAAACACTACTTTTACGGCTTCTCTGCCTACCCTACAACATGTAGTAATACATGAAGAATCTATGACTAGTCTGTCAACAATAGGTAGGTAGAGACATATAAAGTGATTAGGAGAGGCGCGGCAAGGACACATAGTCATCACTGGCCGTGTGGCTTCAGTATAAAAACTAAATAAATGAGTAAAAACAACTTGTTCTCATAACATCACGCTTGTATTTCATAAATAAGTACTTAAGCAGAGATGTTTTCTAGTTACTACCGCATATTTTTGCCTGGTTTGATACAAGTTTCGTGTTAAATTTAAAAACAAATCGACTTTCAAAACAAGACTACTAAGTGAAAAATAACTTTAATTTCAAAAGTCTGTGTCTTTTGACCTGTTTGCCTGTTAACACAGGCCTACTAACATAGAACTTTAAGTTACTTGTAATACTAACACGCTATGAGCCTACGATGCCTGGAAATTAAATATTTTTATTTATTTTTAAAGCCTGTTAAAAATGGGCACATATACAGACTGAGAAATTCCTAATAAAATAACCCAAACACACTTTGTACAACGTGGGGATTAAACCTAGGACCCCAACGCTCTGCAATCAACATTAAGGGGCTTACATGACCTAAAGCGTGGTCACTGTCGGACTGCATAGAAAAGAAAGAGAAGCGCGACGACACAACGCTGCAGCTGGTAATTTATTGCAAAATATGAAGCAATTATCTATTTACAAAAAATCTATTGTTGGACTAAAAAATTAAAACACTAGTCCTTTAGTATGTTGCTTGTAGAATAATCTGACAAAAAATCATAATGATTGTATGTATATTAGTATGATTTATTGCAAAAAGAAAATTTTTAGAGGGTATCTTCATGATTTTTTTTATATCGTATCAAATTAGTTATATTATGTTTTCAACACATATCTGCCTAGCACATAATATCCTGAAGAATGTAACATATTTTTCTGATTTTGTTTACTGTAGTCGGTCGACTTTTATTGTTTCAAAAACTTGCGTTTTTTTTTGTTTAGGTCCTGTAAGTCCCTTAATTTAAAACACCGTCTGCCTAACGTAACAAAATGACTAACGACACAGCACTTCTTCAAAGTCAGTTATATCGTTACAATGTCCGATAAGACAGGAAACATTACTGAGGGGAGACTTCTTGTATTGCAATTAACTTGTTTTAACCGTTTGTGGAGAAATTACACGAGGACCTAATCTTTGACATCACGCTAAGGGGGTTCGCAGAATAGTTAGTTAGTTAAATTTAGGTAAATGTCACTGATATAAAAAATATAAGGTTGTAAAATTTACCCTAAACGAACGGAATCCATGTCTGTACTTTTTTTAAAATACGATAAACAGCTTGGCGGCAAACATAGGTTCTACCCCTGAACGTACCCATTTTATAGGATTTTTTAAATGACATATCAAACTTACTGTTAGCTGATTATTTTTCTTGTAAGTATCTATGCGTTTTTCTTATATCATTTTTTAACATCGTCCTTATTTTGGTGGTCTGAATGAATTCTAAAAGTTTGTCCATCTATTTTAATGAGACCTTATATACAACGCACGACCGTCTGTTCGGAGGATCCTTCCTTTTCTATGGAGGATGAGTGAACTTTACACCCTGTTCCTCATACCTCTATAAACTCATCACTCACCTATTTCCTCAAAGTAAAAGGAAACCATGAATAGTGTTTTTTCTCTTAGTAGTAATTATTCAATCATCAGTGATCGTTTTTGTCCCATTGTCTTGTAATGATAGTGTTAATTGAGGTCGATGAACCTATAATATAATGATGACAACTGCCTATAGGTTTTTTCCTTGTCAATTGTTTGAATTTGCTTGCACGCACGGGACGAGTAAAGTTAATATTTCCTAGAAGAGAAATGGGGACCTAATAAAAAGGCCACTTTCGCAGAATCATAAAAGGATAACATTATAAATCACAATGGATAGTTAACTGTTAAGTTGGTCGTATCAAATCCCATTGGTGAAGGTTTTTTCAGTTCTTTTTTTCTTGTTTGTTTAAATACCAATCAATCCAATCCCAATCTCTTTGATTATACCTACGTAGTGCAGCGAAAAAAAAAAACCCGGACTGTCTTCGCCATATTATGATTCATAATGTTATCCTTTTATGATTCTGCTAAATTGGCCTTTTTAGGCCCCCTGCTCTTCGAGGAAATCTTAACTTTACTCGCTCCCACATGTCGACCGTAGCCATGACGGCTGTCGTGACATTGATGGCAGCGGGGATTGACTTTACGGTGTCAAAAAACGCACTATAAGGAAACGGGGTATTCCTCGAAACGCACCAACTTTGAAACGCACCAAAAGTATTGCTCGAAAAAAAATAAAAAAATATTATAATTTTATTCCTCGAAATGCATCAACGATGAAACAGAGCATCGATGATTCGTAATAAATGATATCGATAGACGTTTCATTTGGTGCGTTTCAAAGTTGGTGCGTTTCGAGGAGTACCCCAAGAAAACATACCAACTTACTTTCAATAATTACATGCTTTTAAAATCTAGACGATAAAAAAAACATATTTAACTGGCACTTTACATTGATATCTAAGACTGTTTTCAAAATATGATTTTAAATAATACTTTATGATAATTAAGATTTTTTCTTCCTAATTACCTCTAATTAGAGATCTCCTTATCTCCCTATCACCAGAGGTCTTCAACCTACAAAACGTTCGTTACAAGCCTGTATCATCTAAAAAAACGTACTCAAATCGTAGGGGTGACTACCCTAAGGTCGTTATACCCACCTGCGGGACACCTGACGCGCTAACGGAATCCTGCGCACGCGACTATCGTCTTGCCGCCAAAACACGTTGGAGGTGGCTTGTGATTTATTGAGACGGTTTTTAGGTGACGTCTATCTGTCTAGAGGTGTGAAAAGGTTTGATTAAGGGTGCATTTTTAGTTGTGGTGGAAAGGAGATTTGGTTTTTTTTAACGGAACTTTGAAAGATATGTCTATTTTATGGAGAAGACTAAGTATATGAGGAAACTGTAGCTGCATCTACAACGCAACATACGAACGACGCATCATACTAACGTCACGCAAATCCTGCATCGCGCAAGCAGAGTTTACCGCGCAACTAGCATAGATACAACGGCCCGACATGAATCATTGCGCAGTTGCCCGCCAGACACAACACCCGTCTGGTCGGAGGATCCTCCCTTTTCTATAGTGTATGAGTGAACTTTACACCCTGTTCCTCATACTTCTATAAAACCATAGGTGGTTTCCTCGTATACTATCCTGTCACTTGTTTCAATATCCTTGGAAAAAGTACATAACCATCTGTGTGGATAACGGCTTCCAGACTAGACCAGCCGGTTATTATTAGCTGAATGAATAATGACATTTATTTACCTAAGTTGTAGGAACAAATTAGAGTTTCCAACAACCTGTAATTACTATAATAAAATACTAGTGATGGACTAAAATTCGGTACACTGAACTTTGGCATGGGCCGAACTTCGGTTCATATGCCAGCACTAGCTTTATGGACTAGATTAATTTACCTAGATTCTTCCATAAGATATTTCATAATTAAAGTTTATAAAACTAGAAACCTAGCTTTGTGTCGAAGTTCTCAGTACACGCTAGCAACAGGTATGTTGGTTAATTAATCTAATTGATGGGATCACCTGACGTAACGGAATCCAGCGCACGCGCCGCCCTTCGCGCCAAAAGACGTTAGGGCTGTGTTAAGTGATTTATTTTGATGTAAATTAGGGTTGTTTAAGTCAAGTAGAGAGTAATTTGTTTTAGTTTCAAGCAAGTACGTAATACCGATTGTTCTTATGTTGTGTTTTCTTTTTTATTTATATTTTTGTGTGGATATTAATAAAAAATAAATCTGATGAGAGTACGGAAGTATTACCTTTGATAGAGAAATTTTTATTAATTTTTTCTTGTCGTTTTTTAAAAAACTTCAGGGTACTTACTTGTTCTTAGACGGCGATGCACTTGGGACATTTAGATATTAACCGTAATTAAAGAAAGAAAGGTCACCTCTGTGCGTTTTATTAAAAATATAATAAATATTTTTGACTATTTAAACAAATATCTGTGTCCCAGCAGTGGGAACATTATAGGCATTTTTTTTTTTTAATAATTTTAATTTAATAATTGTGTATCTAAAACTCACATTCTCACAAAATTGCGGCAATTACTCACAAACCAAGTTACAATTAAGTACCAACTTACCAGGTACCAACATACCGACAGACAACCATTACATTGGTATGCAAATAACTAACAATTCCCACATAAATTGAGCACCTGTTGTTAAAACAGTGAATATTTTACATTCAAATGACGCACATCGCACAGCCCTAGGTAGCGTGTAGGGGACAGTACTTTATTTTTTATTCGGTATTTATTCTAATTTTGAACTTTTGCGCTTTTGATTAACGATTTTAATAAAAACAGTTGCTAAAATTGGTGCATTTTAATTATAATATTAATTAGATTATAGGCCGACCGCTTAACTGAGACGTTGCCTGAGGTGTCTGCGCGGTGCGGGAGGGGTGATAGTTGTCATAAATTGACGAATCACTGAGCTCTCGTATCACGTCACCACGCCCCTCCCGCACCTCAGGCACCGTTTCAGGGGACCTAAAAAGGCCAGCAACATTTCAGGGGGTTTAAATAAAAAGGCCACTATGGCAGAATCATAAAAGGATAACATTATGAATCATAATGGACAGTTAACTGTTAAGTTAATCGTATCAAATCCCATTGGTGAAGGGATTTTCAGTTATTTTCTTTTTGTCTGTGCTAAAATATCAATCAATCCAAATCCAATCCCAATCTTTTTGATTAAGCCTACGTAGTGCAGCGAAAAAAAGAAAAACACGGACTGTCTTTGCCATATTATGATTCATAATGTCATCATCATCGTCTACGTTTTCCCAACAATTTTTAGGCTTTCTGTCTAACCGGATGCAGCTGAATACCAGTATTTTACATGGAGCGACTGCCTATCTGACCTCCACAACTCAGTTACTGAGTAACACGATACCCCTTGGTAAGACTGGTTATTTAGGTTAGTCATTTTGGATTAAATGTTGTTATAGTTATTTATGTAAACTTTTCGAACACAAAAAAGGTACAAAGGCAGACTTAAGTTACTATTTTAATATTTACATAATTTATGCTAATACCTATTTAAAATAATAATAATATGTACATTTATATAAAAAAAATAAGCAAAATGATCATAGGGCATCAAAAAATTCATATTTTAATGAAATATAATACTAGTATATTTAATAGCTACGCTAGTTATTTTAAACGGATAGGCATAGTAATTGAACAATGAAAAACGTGTGGTTAAATAATAAAAAGAAAAACAGACCTAGGTTTATACCAACCCCATTCTTCAAACCACAAAGACCAGTAAATGTACTAAATCTTTTTTTAACCCCATCGACACTGTTTGACCTTTGGAAGCCTTAAACAAAAAAGCCGCGACCTCTATTATAATTGCACTGCATCACGATAATATTAGTTAAGGGTTGTCACTTGAATATTTTCTTCGGAGTCTATTTTTAACGATCGACAACCAGTCTATGTTCTATGTTAGGGGTTTGGTTTCCGCACTCAGTCCTTCAGTGGACCATTGTGCATGGGCCATGGCGGCCGTCGGTGGTTACTCCAACCAGCCCACTTCCCTCCAGAAGCTGATCAAATCTCCTGGTCTGTTCAATCTGGGTGTCCCGACGGTTTCTGACCTTATCTGGGTGACGCCTGTGCACTCAAAGAGCACATGTGCAATGGTTTCATCAGCCTCCATGCAACCAGTCTCACCAAGGGGTATCGTATTACCCAGTAACTGGGTTGTGGAGGTCAGATAGACAGTCACTCCATGTAAAATACTAGTATTCAGCGGCATTCGGTTAGACTGGAAGCCGACCCCAACATAGTTTGGAAAAGGCTAGGCAGATGATGATGATGAGTCTATTTTTAACGGTGTCTGGGTTTTATCTAGCAAACATTATTTTTATTTAGAAAAATTGCCTCTTAAATTTTGAGATCAGTGGTAACGGAGATGACTTACGAGTCGTAGGTCCTAGTTCGAACCCAGACTGGCGCTTTATTTTGTGTAAATTATTTCATCACCACTGCTCTCAAAACGGTGAAGGAAAACAACGTGAAGAAAACGTCCTGGAACCAAAACTTCGAAAGCATGTGACATCTACCAACCTGCACTCTCTCACAGAGAGGAGACCTGTGTCCCAGCAGTGGGAACACTTTATGCTGATTATGCTACTTAATTTTTTGTAAATAATTATCTAAAAATCGAAATAAAAGTTGTATAACCACACTTTTTTTGATAGATTTATAGAATTTGTCATAAATTGTGCTATTGACATTATGTCATATACCAAAAGCATTAAAAAAGACACATATTTTTTATTTAAACAATGATTTTGTGGTTAACTGTTATTTTATTGTCGTGTGCGTAGGAGTGCGCAAGTGAGTTAATAAAATACGACTTAAAATGATGTTCAACCTTTATGAAGTTGACAGCACTTTAAGTGCAAACAATTGTTACTCTAAAATTGGACAAAAGACATCGCCTTTATAATAAATATCTTTCCCTTTTCACTATATACACGACACGATACATGACAAATTAAAAAATAAAATGTTCACGTGACACCCCTAAGGGTTCAGCAGGTGCGTTGCCACGTGCTATTCGTGATTTTTTGCGGTGCTAAATGTCATCGCTGGTCAACAGGTTCGATGCTCGACGGGTTACTGTTATTAGATAGAGTGATGCGATTTTATTTGCGTTTTATTTTTTATGGGGCATCAATTTGCAGGGCTAGACTATTTAAATGTCGCAATGAAAGGTGGTCTACTTCTAATACTAAATAAACTAAACAACTGTATTAAAATAAAAATATAATATCCTAACTTTACTAAAACTAAAATATGGCGCCGAAATATTCCTCCGCTTCGCTGTCGACTGACAATGTACAGACACCAGCACATCAAACTACCCGAAACTGTCAAATTTTCCCAATAAATATTGAACCTTATGCTGTAGCGATAAAGTTGAAAATCTGTTAAAGAAATTTGACAGATTGTATTAGCTTGATATGCTGGCGACTGTACCTAAGAGACTGGCAGTATTGCCACGTTGTATGGCAATACATATCCTCTGGTCAGTGTAAAAGCCAGCACTTGGGTCACGGGAAGTGTCAACCAGCCGTTTGGAGATTTCATTGAACAAGCCATGATTATATTTTTGCGAACCCATCCAATCTAGCTATTCTGCGTTCGCGATTAACTTGCCAAACATGTAAACAAATATGAGTTATTGGAAAAATAACTTTAATTCCTACAACATAAAGTTCATTTTACGCTACAACTTCAAACATTTCTAAGACTTTTTAAATAATGCTTGTCAGTCTGAAATCAACTTAATAGCCACTGAAATAAAGTTGATATTTGTTTAACTTGAAATAACATAAACTGGAAACGTAAAAAATAAACCCTAAATATGTAGTAGTGGGTTCCCGTCAATACAACAAATAGGAATGGAACTTACGACTATCCATTTGCTGTGCCTCGATTTTTGGGCTATTCCCGCTTTAATGCTACATGTGATTGCCGCGACGGATAAAACCCAAAAGTCAAAGTCAAAGTCAAAGTCAAATCATTTATTTCAAATAGGCACATTAAAGGCACTTTTGAACGTCAAAAAAAAATCAACAAAACAAAGGAAAACAACAGGTTGCTCTCTAAATATTCATAACAATAACAATTTAAAAGCATTACCAACAGATGCTCTAACGAACATTTTTCTTTTTTCTAGTCTATGGCACGTGCGTAACTATTATAAGGGTGAAGTCATTTCCGATGACAATGATATCGAAATCTAGCATCCTGTATAATTACGTAACGGTGGGGTGTTTGATAATAGTTGGATTGAAGTTTTTTTGAGCATGAATGATGATGATTTTGAAATTGATTGTTAAAAAGAAACGTCTTTTAGATCGGCATCAATAGCATTTCATGAACTTATGGATCTAAGCAACGAATTATTAAAATTTTTCGAAAGCTAGTTTTCGTCTCGTCCTTCTACCAATTCGGCTATAAATGAGTTTCATATTTTTTTTTTTTTTCATTTTAGATTTCCGTAACTGAAAAGGAAAAATGGAACCCTTATATGATCGGATCGTCTGTCCGTCTGTCAGGATCCTTTTTCTCAGGAACGCGTGGAGTTATCGTTTATGTTCCATTTGTGCCGCATATTTTGACATTCGCAAGGTAGTAAATTCCCGTAGATCTTCATGAAATTTGGCAAGAAGTAATGTCGTGTAGCACAACTAAAGGGAAAAAATCCGAACACCGTTAATTTGTAGTCATATTACAAAAAAAAAAACTAGAAAAATATTCCAGACACGATTCCCGTGATAAACTAGTGCTCCTATTAAGCTATTCATAAAAAAAACATCATCACATCATCATCAGCCTAGAGCGCCATCTGTCATGAATATCAGTGTAAAAGTAAATATTGTAGATCATTGCAAAGTTGTTGCTCTCTGCTTTTAAAGAAATGTGAAAAATGTAGGTATTAATTTGGAAAAGAAAATCTATGTTCTTGGTTATCGCCGTAAGGTCGTCCGAAGTAAGTTTTCCTAAGTAACATCACAGTAACGTGTCATCGATTGAACAAGGCTTCGCAGTATGATATTCACGCAGTAAAATCGTTCGCAGTACAGTTTTTAGATGTAACGAAATATCGCAGTAACAAGGCATCGATTTAACGAGGCGTCGGTCTCAAGTAGGTATTCCCTGCTGGACATAGGCCTCCCCTATTGCACGCCTTTAAACTCGATTTTCGGCAACTCTCATCCAGCTACCCTGCGAAGATCGTCGCTCCACCTAGCCTGAGGGCGTCCCACCTTACGTTTACCGATTCACGGTCTCCACTTAAGAACACGTCTACCCAACGGTCATCGGTTCTACGGCTAATATGGCCGGCCCATTGCCACTTCAGCTTGCTTATTCTGTGAGCTATGTCGACAACTTTGGTTCTCTTCCGGATCATCTCGTTGTGGATTCAATCCCTCGGAGAGACTCCAAGCATAGCCCGTTCCATACCTCGCTGAGCGATATTGAATTTATGGAGCAGCCGTACCGTGAGTGTTCGTAAGTCATAACTGGCAGGACGCACTGATTGAAGACCTTAGCTTTTTGGAATACCGACGAGAAGACTCGAAGAAGCTTCCCAAACGCTGCCAAGCCAAGCATAAAAAATACTACCGTTCAATGTGCATAAAACGGTTAAATATTAATGCAAAAACGGTACCTTGTCTATTTATTACTAAAATAATTTACTTTAAAGAAACTAGGAACTAACCAATCAGACTTCCTAGCCACAAAAAAACAACCTTACGAAAACACTCCAATTACTAAAACCACAAACGACATTGAACCTTATTGTTCATGAAATAGAATAGAACAGACAATTTGACTGGTCGCATAACAAAGCTGTTTTATTTTGCAGTTGTTGTCAAAGTTTTGTAACCGAAATTCGACCTTATCTTCATCTACTCAAGTATTGCCAATGCATTTTCTCAGCAGCATTCAATAACTTGGTTCCAACCCAGCTGATAGGAAATGCATTTTAAAGTTTTTTTCTCTACTAACAGTCCATAAGGGTGTTTTTATAATGGTAACGGAAGACTAACGTAGTCACCTGTCGCCGCTTGCACAGGGTTAAACGAACTCTGAGGGGTCAGCAAAGGGCAGTGATAAGTGATGGGGTAGGTAGGTACGTACTTTCAAAATGTTCAAGAGTGAGAGCGTCACTTTCACTCTGTTCTAGATTGCTATATAGGTAAGTTCGAAATGACGCAGTATTAGACTATCCTGGAAAAACTTTGAGAGGCTTTTGCCCAGTTGTGGAATCTAGACTATTTTAATATCATCTGCCTGCCTTTTCCCAACTATGTTGGGGTCGGCTTCCAGTCTAACCGGATGCAGCTGAATACCAGTTTTTTACATGGAGCGACTGCCTATCTGACCTCCTCAACCCAGTTACTGAGTAATACGATACTTCTTGGTAAGACTGTGACACCATTGTAGGTGCTTCCATTATGTGTATCTTCCATTAAGTACGCTTCAAAGTCCAAATATGTCAACAAAAATGATAAACTTTAATAAACATCGACAAAATGTAAACATAAGCTGCCTGTAATTCGGCCTATATTCTAACTGTAGTCTAGACTAGATTACAGTGATCGTCCTGGACAGTTACCTATCCTTCCGGCTAGACGCGGCCACGGGACAACCAAAGCGTTAAGGGACAGTTGTTAGCGCAGCTGATTTATTTATGACTAGCAGCGCCCCGTGGTTTCACCCGCATAAGTGTCGATCCTGTGGGAGTATCGGGATAAAAACTATCCTAAGTCCTTTCCCGGGACTCAAACTATCTCTATACCAAATTTCATCTAAAACGGTTCAGCGGTTTAAGCGTGAAGAGGTAACAGAGACAGACACACTTTCGCATTTATAATATTGGTATGGATATTTTCAAAAAACTAGAATATACTAAAGTAGGCGATCGAATAACCCTGGGCATTCAGCCTCGCCAGTTCTATCTGCTGCTTAAAATAGCTAAGTATCTCAATGATTACTAAAATCTCCGGTAGAAATTACCCCATTTGGAAGTGGGATTGGTGACCCCAGTTTGTTGAGATTAGCAGACAGGAGGACACTGCTGCCCATACTCTTCACACTATCCACTAGTCGTGTGGAAGAGACGACGCTAAAGCTTTTTTATTGAGCTCTAATAACTTATAAAGATGATACTGCAAATAACACAACTTTTCTCAAATAACAACCATGGGAACCTCACATTATTACTATAATTTTCACAATAATAAAAACAAAACAGAAGAACCCACCATATCACTTGACCACAAAGCGTTTATTATTATTATAACTTTCAAAGTTGAAACCATTGGAGCTTAACTCAATAATAAGTGAAAGAAAGTCGCCTTAGGTGTGTTTGTACTAGGACATAATCTAGATTAGGGATGGCTAAAGCTTCAACAGAATTGTATGTAAATAATTCAAACTAGCTGCCGCCCCGCGGTTTCCCCCGGATAAATGTCAATCCCGTGGGAATATCGGGATAAAAAGTAGCCTATATGTTAATCCAGGGTGTCAGCTACGTCCATACAAAATTTTATCAAAATTGGTCCAGCCGTTTGAGCGTGAAGAAGTAACAAACCAGCAATTTTTTTTTTCAAAATTGTTAATGAAACTGAATGATTCGTTCGATATATTATATCGAAGCCTAGAAGTAAGCACATAGGCGAAGACCCGAGCCAAGAACCTGAAACCCCTACTATGACCCTATTATCATTTACATGATTTGCGAATAATAATGAAAAGGCAAAAAGTGTCTGCTTCGGTAAATACCTACATTAGTAAAATTACACGTGGAGGCTTTTTCCGCTACCACATAAAACAATTTGGATATAATTATAGGGAACGTCCTTTTCATAACGTTTTTTTGTTTTTGTTTGCTGATTCCACTTCGCCTACCATAAGTTTGCCAGCCCTGCACTAGGACATAATCTAGGCTAACTGGATTGCGGTCTAGACTGAGCCTAAGGCTCGCTGTCTGACGTCTTCTTTATGGCCTTATTGTATACTAGTTTCGGACCCCAGCTTGAATCGAACGGCCTAAAATCTATGACAATGATGTAGAATCCATAATATTTCTGCATTTTCTAGGGAACCTAGGTATATTATTTTAGTTTGATTCAAGGTATATTGTCAATTCTTTTTTCTTTTTAAAAATCTATATATTTTGATACATCAAAAGAATTGCAGAAGTCAAGTGTCATTGTTAAATTCTATATGGATGTTGGCAGGAACCGATACCTAATGAATTAATAATGTTCATTCAACAATAACACGCTAATAAAACATAACGGGACGCAAAAACCTAACCACGTTTAAAAACCCAGTTAACACAAACTCACTACAATCTACAACAAAATGAAAACCAACAGGAAACAAAATCCCTAATATTGGCGAACACTTGGAATAGAAAACAATCAGAGCTAATAAGAACCGGTCATCGGCAGGTGCGACCGCAACCGCTTCCGTAGAGGCTGTGACCTTTACTAGTGGCCGATCATCAGGCAGTTACATTGCTACTGGAATATTGAAGTCAGATGATTGGTGAAGGGCTTCAAAAGAACTGTTATGCTGCCAGCCATACTAAACAGTTAATCCAACTGGATAAAGCCTTACTACTAGAACTAAATATTAGGGCGATATTAGTTTGATAACTTAGCACATAACCATAGCATAATCAGCCTATAATGTTCCCACTGCCAAGACACAGGCCTCCTCTCTTCGAGGAAGGGGGCTGTAATTTACCACACAGGCCCAGTTGGTAGATGTCACATGTCTTCGAATTTTGGTTCTAGGACATGCCGGTTTCCTCACGATGTTTTCCTTCACTATTTTGAGAGTAGAGGTGATGAAATTAGTATGAAATACACAAAATAAAGCACCTGTCTAGCTGAGTTCGAACCCACGACGTACAACTCCTAAGTCGGGACCGTTACCACTGGGCCACCACGGCTCTCATATTTGCACTTTGCATTTTGCACATTTGCCTTTCTGAACAAATAGTCACAATAATAATAAGCGTCATAATCTTCGTCGAATCCAAAGATATAGAGAATTTATCTAAAAAACTAAAAGCAAGGGGCCGCAAGCCGCAAAAAATTTATCTGCTAATTCATCATACGAAGAAGACAACAGACAAAATCGAACTACATGGAATGGATAAAAGACAGTATGGTGATGATCTTTGCAACAATACCCGTCTTTGACTCCTTGATGGACATTAAAAGTTTCTTATTATTATCAAGTAATTTCAAAAACATGCTTGTCTGTTATAAGTGAGTTAAAAGTGCACCTTTTTCTGACCCCTCAAAGTCACTGGCGTGACGGAGTTCACTCTAGTCACCTGTCTTTTCGACCTCTTTATAGATACAAATAATAATACAGAAATGGTTGGTATGGAAAAGTCTTGCGTTGAACTTGAATAGTGCAGCTATAGATAGCTAAAGTCTTATGGGAACTTGGAGATCACTGATGGGATATAATAAAAGGGGACTTTTCCTAATCTCAAAGACATCCCCTGGTTTACAAAATAAGGTTTTAATCAGTAGTGCCAATAGTAGCATAACTTTTAACCTTTTCCAAATCAGCCAGTTTAGTCTGTAAAAATCTCACCGTGAAAACTTAGGTAAAGTGATCTTTCGTTCCACCTGATGATTGACTCTATTGACAATTTACTTCAAACTCACTTCAACTAAGTTTTCACGGTAAGATTTTTACAAAATACGTACATCGCCAGATATTAAATGTAGTAACTACGAGTACATGACTTTTCCACAAACAGTAACACATAAAATACAGATTAGCCAAAGAAGATTCAATCGCAAAACCGACGTTAACGACTTTAATGAAGTCAAGAACGATAAAAATGAAGATACTGATACAAAAACAAACAGTATCCGTAAAACCAATAAGAAATACAGCATAATTAAAGTAACAATAGGACTGCTACAAGTCAGACTGAGTAATCATTATCAGCAAGTTCAACTGGATGAAGAAAATGCTTTAGTTGACAACGAAACCCGCATTCTACCTACTAATAGCTGTTGGTTGGTAATAAATTCTTGACATGTGTAATGTGTTAGTGATAGTCGATGCTAGCGCTGCTTAAACTATACTGTGTAAGAAAATATCTAGCATTTCGTAGACATTATCGTAACTTAATGGCCAGAGATCGCTGAATACAGGGAAGTTTGGAAGGAAAAAGGGGAGGCCTTTGCCACGCAGTGGGACACAAAATAGGCGACCGAAAAAAAAAAAAATCTCGTGCTCATGTCCCAATTTATTTGGGGTCTTCTTCTTCCATAGTTCTCTATTAGTCGTCATCTCGGTAGTCACCCCCTTTCTTACCATTTTATCATCTTTCACACAGTACATCCATTGTTTCTTTGGTCTTCATCATAGTATCCAATATAATTATCGTTCCAAATTTATTTATTGTATATATAATTGTATGGATTCAAGTTCTGCCAACTCAACAGACAGGTGTGTTGCTGGGGAGTTTACTGGCCTTTTTTTCAGCTAAAACACTAGGTGCTGTTGAGGCGGGCGTTCTGGAGGACTTCCTAATATAATTTAGACATTCAGAAAGTGCCGATTCTCAGCCTAAAAATATTATGACTTTTGCTTCTGATCTTTTTAAGAAAAAGTGTCTTTAAATTTTTGCAAAAATATATATATATTTTTTTTTTCATTTGAATATATTAAATATTAAATTTTGTAGGTTGACAAAAGCTTGGTTAACAGAAAACAGCACTGACAAGATGAAGTTAAAAATCATTCAATATAATTTGTGCATATAAGTGTGCGCAACAAATGATGGAATGTATAGGTAACAAAAAGTTAGACGAAAATAATCCTTATTACAGACAGTTACCACCTGTACTTTTTGCTAATAGAATTATTAAGAAACGAAATATCGAAAACTAATATTGTATCGAGATGGTGGCGGTCAGGACTAGTGATGTCATCAATGAGAAACCCGTTGATTAAAATGTATCGATCTTTTGTGCCAGCTTTAAGTGAGCCATAGTTGGTACGAAATTATACTAATTGGAATTCAAGATGTTTTTTCCAGTCATGTTAAAAGTGGTAAATATAAAACCCAATTATATTAAAAGGTCGTATCCAATCAAAAGAAAGACTCATTATAACAAGAAAATGTTTAAAACTTTGTCATTTTTTCTGAAGCTTTTTTTTACGTATTCATTGCCAAAAGATTCAAAGTCAAATCATTTATTTCAAATAGGCACATAAAAGGCACTTGAACGTCAATTTCAAACGTCATCAAGAGTGCGACCGCTTGACAATATGGTCTAACACTGGATAAAAATTTTAAATGTATAAAATTGCAAGTTGCTAGATCGAATGTTTTCAATAAAGACGGTGAACGTGTCCCATCACTAGTCGTAACCACAAAATTATCAGTCTGTTTACCATTTCCAGCCATAATGCTGCATCTACCTTACAAATAAATAAAATAAATACACACCACATACGCAGTAATCGAATAGACTGGTTTTTTATATCATCTTCCTGGTTCGGTTACTATACCACTAAACTTATTACTGACAAACTTTAGCAAAAGAAGAAGTTTACGTAATCGATAATTTGATTACTCTATTAAGACGATTGTAATCTCTAGCAGTGTTGCGTGTGGTCTTCAGTTTTGTTGGAAGAGTTTCAAATATTTGTAGAGGTGGGATTGTAAGAAGATACTTTACTTTAATACGGTTTCAACAACTTGAGAGAGATTTCCTTTGCTGTGGATTGCCAAACAGAACTTGGGTTCATCATGGCATTAGAGGGGAAGATCAATGCTAAATAATTTTATTTCTTTATGTAAATTTATACAAACACGTAGACGTCAATCATGTTTTAAAATATAGTAAATGTCGGCGTTTCCTATCTGAATACTCTGAGAAGAAAGGCCGAAACAAACACAGTAGCTTTTAAAGCCCAGACATAATCTTGGTCAGATAATGTGAAGACTACTGAAGACCATGTATATTGTTGTCTGAAATGGTCTTTTGATGAAAGAACCAGACAGCTTGGGTGACCTGTCCAGTTAGTGCATGCATTTGTCAGTAATCATGCAGAGCTTGGCTAACTTCAAAATATATTAGAGCAATAAAATTATGTAAAGCATCTGTCATTGCGTTAAAGTTTATAAAACTTATTACCCTGTATTTCGCCCTACGTTTTATATAAAGGGTCATCAATCACTCATTCCCGAATAACCGATGGTATAACTAATAGTACTCAAATATTTAAAGACAAACAACCTATAAAACAAATAAAACAGTAAAGATCAAGATCGACAATAAAGATCAATGATCAATAGATCTACATAGAACATTTTTAACGTCGCACGCGCACTCATTGTAACGTCTTCGCGCGCCGGATGTTCCGCCATTGCTCGCTCGACCGTTCCAAATTCAAAACGGAGCCGTTTCCGGTGTGACGTCACCGCCGCCATGTTGCCGACGGCGTCTGCGCCTCTCTGGCTATTGTCGGCTCCATGGGAAATGGGGGCATGTAAAATTTTGTTTCCCGTAGGAAATTATTTGAGAATTAAAGTATTGGTTTTGTTTAGTTTTTTGTGATTTGTCTTTGCTGTTTTTTGGTGGGATTAATTGGTTTCCTCCCTTGACTGTCAAAAGTAAGGGCTGCGGGGTACTTCCGTAACACACTAACAGCAGGAATGGCTTTCATTTTGACAGTTCAACGACACTCATTGCGTCGATCACACAGGTCGATCGATCAGGTTAAGCCGTAGCTAAACCTGATCGGTTTCAACTAAACTTCAACTATATCCGACGATCCTGCATACTTATCTCTTTTGTTGACCGTACTTCAAAATAATTTGAACAATCGGTCTTTTTGGACTAAGATTTAACACGAGGAATATAAATTAATTTACTATGTAGCGGTCATACTTGTATTTTTCTTGAAGTAAAAGTATATTGTTGTAAATCTAAAAACCATCATTTGATATACCCCCCGAAGTATACAATGTTAAACTCAAACAGTTGCTATTGTTAGAGCACCAAACAATTTGTTTTCACTTTGTATTGGTGTCATAAAATATTGCTGTACTGATGTATCGCAATGTAAACTTTCTATTCCGTCAAAATGATCGACATTGATACTAATGTCCAGTTTATTTACAATAGTTTGTCAGCAAATCGTATAGAGAGTATATTTTAAAGGACATTGAACTTACCTTAGTTTTTGCTTGCCCCATGGAAGAATGGGCGAGTTTATGTATGTATGAACTAAACTTTGGTCGCAGTAAAAATTTTTCTTGTTCCATAACAAATCTCATATGGAACAAATGTAACTTAAAGAGACATATTAATGATTCTAATGCCTATAATTTTATTCTGTAAATACATATCTATTGTATATTTTGATCAAGATGACACTGGCCTGCAAATTGCAAAAAAACAACGAAATTTGAACTTCGCGGTGTACCACTGCGCAAAGATTCAAGGGTTTTCTAACATGCGCGATGGCGAATTTGTTTTGTTTTTTAAATTACTGTGTGCATAGAAGTTTGAGTTCCTTCTTCTTACAGAAGACCTATGTCTAGCAGAGGACAGTTTTCGGCAGGGATTCTGAATTTGTCTCTGACAGGACAAATACGAAACCTACTGAAAGAACACACAAGAGAATAAGAATAGCTTATTTGTGAAATATAGATAAACCCAAGAACACTGTCCGACCTGGTAAACGAACTCAGAACCTCATGCTCAACATTAGCGCTTGCGACCGCTAGACCAACAACATTTTTGACACATACAAAGATCTTAAAAAAAAAAGGAATGCGCTAAGATTTGCTGATATTGACATACCTACGTTATTTTTGGTTAAAAACGAAACACGACTACGAAAGAGGTGGAAAAATAATATGTATTGTGTATGTTCCATAGAAAAAGCTAAGTTAGAGTAATTGAAGAAAAAGGGCATCCGAATGATTTTCACTCTACAACAAATTCATAAATATTTACACAAAAATAATGATGTAACAAAATCTGCAGTTAGTAAAAACTTCAGTAAACCGTATCAAATCGTGACCTTCGCACGTTGAACTAAACTTGACCTCACCTCGGTGCTAAGGTTACTAGCAACCAAATTAAAACGGTTATAGGTTGCTGATGAGCTGTGACTTATTAACAGATTCAAGGTGGGGTTGTCAAATGTTCTTGAGTATCGGAAAAGTATGACATGTGTAGACTATTTTAATTATGACGAATTCAATAAATAGCAATAATTATTGTCCTACCACTGTTTGTCTCTGCATCACCCAAAGGTTGACTGGTAGAAAATGCTTATGGCATTAAGTCCGCCTCTGTACATTTATGTGTTTGAAGTATTAAATAAATAAATAATTTTATTCGTGTCAACATTATACTGCGGTGTGTGATTGGACTGCTTGTGTCTGAATCGCTGCTGCAACCCTCCACATCAATGTTGAGATTGTAGCAGGGATTCTCACTAACTATGGCAGTGTCAGGTTAAGTTTACTAACGTAGTTGTTAAAAAATATTGTTACTAACATATTTGCGTACATTACATTACATTATATGTTCATTGTTACTTGTTAATCACACTAATATTATAAAGGCGAAAGTTTGTGAGTGTATGAGTGTGTGTTTATATGTTTGTTACTTCTTCACGCTCAAACGGCTGGACCAATTTTGATAAAATTTGGTGTGGAGGTAGCTGACATCCTGGATTAACATACAGGCTTTTTATCCCGATATTCCCACGGGATCGACGTTTACGCGAATGAAACCGCATGGCGCAGCTAGTCAAATATAAATCCTAACTAAATTATAAATGCGAAAGTAAGTTTCATTGTTTGTTACCTTTTCACGCCCAAACCACTGAACCGATCATCCTGAAATTTTGCATATACGTTGTCAGATGTACAGAAACGAATATGGGATACCTTTCATCCCGAAAAAAAGTGCTGTTCCCGAGGAAAACAACAATAACGTTATTATGATAATAGATGGCGCCACGTGTCTTTCGAATCATGATTGAACCATGTTAGAAAATTTCACGCGGACGAAGTCGCGGGCAGCAGCTAGTAAATAATAATCCCGTCTTCTCAGTAGTAGCTCGTAGTCAGGATTTGTGCCCGGTCCATGACAATAGGCTCGCCCCTTGTTACATGGGACTTACTTCACATAACTGGCAAAATGTGGGTGTACAAACGCCAGCACATCAAGCTACCCGAAACTGTCAAATTTTCCCAATCAACCGTGAATCTTATACTGTAGCGATAAAGTTGAAAATCTATTAAAGGACAGATTGTAGTAATTTGATGTGCTGGCGTCTGTAATATAGGTACCTACACCTCTGCCTTACTCATCGAGGATTACAGGCGTGATATTATGTGTTAATCAAAGATTTTCAATGCGTAAATTGTGTCTTAAACAGTCTATTTTGGGTCGATGTTTTTTTGCTAAGAACTAGCTTTCGCTTTCGTTTTTCTCCTTTCCCAGCGTTCAAAGTATCCCCATACCAAATTTCATCAAAATCGCTCCAGCCGTTTCGGAGATTAGCCGGAACAAACAGACAGCCAGACAGACAAAAAATAAAAAAATTGTGATTTTGTTTTAAGTAGGTACACACTTTTATATGCATTTAGTATAAATCGGTTATTTTGACATTACAAAAAGACACTTCAATTTTATTTTTAGGTAGGTATAAATACCAAGTCGATCATGATTTCAAGTATCTTTGTATCATAGATTTACAAATACAAGTCTTGGGATCGAACATTCTGTAGGTCAGTTCGATATTTAGTCACGCACGGTGCAAGAATTTAGCCCTTCTAAATCGTTGCGTTCCGTCACTGCGTCATTTATGTCGTCATATTCTTGATCGTCACGTAGCACAATCAGTCTATAACGTTCCCACTGCTGGGACACAGGCCTCCTCTCTGTGAGAGGGAGTGGGCCGTAATCCACCACGCGGGCCCAGTGCGGGTTGGTAGATATCAAATGTCTTTACATTTTTAGTTTAAAGTTGCGTGGGTTTGAACCTACGACTCGTTAGTCGCGGCTGTTTCCACTGGGCTACCACTGCCCTGTCCATATTGGAATAGTTTGTACCTATTCAACAGATGAAGTAGGTTGTAAAAACAATGACAATAATATCAAAGTTACAGAAAGTCTTAACACTGAAATAAATACTATGAATTGAGCTTTAAAACTTCACACAGCCTGTGAATGTGTGTGTAAGCGCGGGAGCTCTCGGTACCGTCCGAGACAATGACGAAGTTGGAAGTGTGTGTGTTATGTGCAGACGCCAGCACATCACGCTACTCGAAACTGTCAAATTCTCCCAATCAACTTTGAATATTATGCTATAGCGATAAAGTTGAAAATCTATTAAAGAAATTTGACAGATCGTAGTAGCTTGATGTGCTGGCGTCAGTACTGACGCTACTCATCTTCACGCATACATTCTCAGCGTGTATATATATTGTACACTTGATTACCACATGTAAAGCGCGCGGGAAATAACAACACTGTACAAAATAAAGTAATTGATTGTCACATTGCACTATTACATTAAAAGTCGTGCTTACAATGAGCTAATAATTTTACGGTCGATCAGACGAATTTGACTAGTATTCTCCGCTATTCTAAAGGTAGTAAGAATGAAAATAGAGTGGCAAAGGTGTATTTTGTAATTATTGTTGGAAGTTTTTGAGGTATTCATTGTGATTTAGATTCGGATAATGTTATTGAGGATACAGTTTCTGCGATCGTGTTTTTATTGATAATACTGTCAACAAGTTCTTATGATTATTCAACTTTTAAATAAAATTTTGCCTTGAAATTAAATTTAATGTTCTTTGGCTCAATCGGGGTTCAGTATGGCAAAATACAATAATATCATTTTTGAAAATAATACATCATTAAGTATGTATATTAAAAGTTACTGAAATCGATTCAGTACCTAGTTAATCATAAACCTACTTTCAGGACTTGCATTTATTCTATTACATCTTGTGTATAATAAAATCTTAAAGCCTTTAGCTATCAACGTGGATAATTTTTATAAAAAATCTTGCTTAACACTTCCATAACCATGGATTTACAATATTACAAATCGAGCAACAATTTATTCGCACTACAAACAGTTTCAGGGCGTAGTTGCGCAGACAATAAGGTTGTAACCTTGTTGATATTGACAAAAAATCGTTAGTCAACCGACCTCCGAAGTTTTTGTCGATAAGCCAGGGATGTTCTGCGATGGTCATATTTTTTATCGATACTATTAGGGTCAGTAAATTATCATAAGATTTAGAGTAGGGTATGACCGTGACTTGATTGGTTTGGATTTAGCCTAGTTTAATAATGTATTATGTTCAGATTTATTTTTAGGCAGTTTTTTATCAATGAATTTTGCGTCGAAGTTACCGTTGTTGATAAAGTTTGTTGCCTTGGTAATATTATAGAGATTTTCAGTACTGACTGATGACGATCATTACATAAGTGCCTAACCGCAAAAATCAACCAAATCCCAACAAAACCAAAGACAATGTCTAGCAGCCATTTTTTTCTTTTTTATTTAAATCTTTCTCTTAGATCAGTCTCTTATCACTGGTGTCTAATAATAAAGATTTTATTATATTAAAACTAAAGTCGAAAATGGTTTCTTCTAACTCTGCTGACCCACAGACTGCAAGCATGATACGTCAATATACCGTCACGTCCATGCCCATTGACCAACACGTCTTCACCGATCCGTGGTCGAGTGGACCCACGTGGTGGATGCTTCAGTGGAGCATACAGGACGCCTGTTTGTTTCGCTCAATGACTGCTCATACCGTTGAGAAATTCTAAACTGAATGAAAAAATAAATAAACAGGTACCTATCTAAAAAACTCAATCACACACGAATAACCTTGTGCACGAACAACATTCTGTATGTATCCGGCTCGAAGGACTACGACCTCAACTGATCCTGGTAACTACCAGTTGATATCTTTTAAAAGCAACCCACTGACTACCACCACTCCAAAAAACATCCGAAATTTGTGAACAAACAGAAGACATGTGCTCAAAGAGAAACTATTTCTTCCAATTCCTCAGTCTGTTGCCGGTAGATCGTGGTCGAGTGACCCCACGTGGTAGATGCTTCAGTGGAGCATACAGGACGCCTGTTTGTTTCGCTCGATGACTGCTCATAACGCTTCATAAAAGTATGAATACTAACGTTCCAAAACGTTGCTCAAAACAGTTGTGATGAGAAGCTTCAATCCAAAACTCGAAGCGTGGGGCAGGGCTGTGAAGGCAAGACCCTTGCACCACTCACACCTAGGCTATATTAATGGGGCAGCACCTAATGTTTCCTCAAAACATGTTACAGGACTTAAAATTAAGAGAAAAAGACATTAAATGAATTCATTGCCAAGTTGCCAATCAACTTTGACCGATTGACTCCCGTGGTATACGCGTCAGTAGAGCATATAGAACGTTTGTATATTCAACAGGCCAGTAATGAAGACTGCTATACAATAGTTATCTGTCAACTAAAATAATGATAGTAGCAATGAACCTATGTATAAATACTATGAACCACTTCCTCTTGATGTCATTTCCATGTCAATCTACATAGATTGTCCATGAACCATGGTGGGTATAATGATAAAACGGTACCGCGACTGACTGAGCGATAGATTGGCTGAGGGGTAACGCATAGTCTGAACTGCTGGATACAAAGTTCATAGCAACATTCTACCTATATTAAATCTTTTATACGCAGGCTTTTCAATAGAGCAACTGTGCGGATTCTCGAGGAAAAGGGGAATACAGCTTATGTCCCAACCTACACAATCTAAGTCCTTTCAAATGTATGGGATGTATAAACCACTGTAGGTTATAGAAGCACTATGCCATATCAACAATACTGCGCCAGACATCACCGCAACAGCTGATTTTCATACATCAAAAGAAAATCATTGAAGGGTGCCAAACTTGAAGCATGAAATGACCAAATCCCAGCGAGGCAGCCACGTTTGGTCGAGTGGCCCCACGTGGGCCATGCTCCACTGAAGCATACACGCAGGACGCTTGTTTGATTCGCTCGGTGACTGCTCATACTGTTTTGTGTGTCTTTAAAACTGTTTTTTTTATTAAATAACTGTTGGTTTAATAATTCTAATGTGGTCCTAAGGAAAATTTATTTAATGAAGTTATTAGAATCTATAAAATCAATGCTGCTTTTGCCAAAAAGAGACCTAGAGTTGGGACGGACATTATTCCGTCGCTAAGCTGAGAAAGATGTTAACAAAGATTGCTAAATACTGGCGAGTTTTGAAAAAACACAAACTTGGGAAATTAAATTAGTCCTATTTGCTTGTTCCTTACTGTAGGAGCTCCATAAATTTGATGCTTCAAGAAGGACAACCAAAATAATAAAATGAATTTTTATTCAGGAGCTCTTCAATGGCCATACTTGCTCGACTGCCCCCACGTGGGCCATGCTCCACTGAAGCCAGAGAAGCACACAGGACTGTTGTGTTTCGCTCGATGACTGCCCATAATATTCGAGAGCAATTAATGAAATATAGGTAAAAAATCTCTCATGATTTTAAAATTTAAGGAAGCAACAGGAGCCTTGCAACGTAAAGCCCTGGATTTAAAAAAAAACAGATTTGTATCTGTATCGACCCAACAAAGAAATGTTAAACCAAGACTAGGAGAAGAAGCTCTTCAACGGCTGCCATATTTGCTCCAGTGGCTTCACGTGGGCCATGCTCCACTGAAGCAAGAGAAGCACACAGGACTGTTGTGTTTCGCTCAGTGACTGCGTCAGGGTCTACGGCTAGCGGTGTGCTGTGGTCGGTAGAAACGCTAGTAAAAGTCAATGGACGAATCTTGGACGTGAATTAGGTAGTATTCTTGGTGCCTTTTGTGTTGGAACTTCGGGCGGATTTTTTTTGGGAGGTTTTTTTTGAGAGATTAATTCTAGCGTTGTCATCACGTACGCGGTGTTAGCGCGTTAACAATAGTGGCTTAGAGATAACGATATTGTGGGTATGATACTCAGATTTATAATAAAACGATAGGAAGATAGACTCTTGCACAAAGTCAATGAAATCTACATAGTAGAAAATATTCAGCTTGAGTAGTTATAGGGAAAATCAAGAAACTTTGGCTATGCAACCTAAAAATGACTGAATGTTCTCTATCTTATATCATTCTGTCTCCATTTTCTTGTGTTTATAAATTTTCTGTAGTACACGTGGGTGTAGCTGGGGGGGGGGGGCAAGGGTGGGTAATGCCTACCCAAGAAACATCTTTGCCCACCTTAGAAAAATCGACAGTGTTAAAGAATTAGTTACTATTTATTCGCTTTTTATTAGAGTTTTTATTAGAGCCGTACATTTTGACCAAGATTTCAGGTTTGTGATATTTTTTTAACAGTAAAGGCGTTATTTAAGTTTTGGCAACGTATTTTACATGAAATTTTTTGGTGGGATTATTTATTACAAGGCGTCATTTCTGATCTCTCATTAGATGAATGTGGTTAGTTCAGCTGGACGTCTGCCCCCTAGACAAAATCCCCAGCTACGTCAATGCTAGTACAACCACTATCTTGCGATTATTACAATTATCCATTACATCATCATCATTATCAACTACAACATCTTCCTCGACCAGTAAAAGCACACACAATATAGTAAACAATTATTACCTTATACATACTAAACTCATGGGTAAATTACCACTTTTGTTCACTAATGATGACCCTAATCAACAATATAATGATTTTTTTAATATGTATTGCTCACAATTTGATAACACATTTATTCCAAAAACATTATCGGTTAATAGTATTGCTTCCTTCAGTGACTGGGCCACCATTGGTATACATAAAAGTAGAAAACGACTTTATGAATTATATGAAGAACGGATTTGTATAAACACTGCTGAATTTAATTTATATGTTAAGAATTATTCTAAAATATTTAAAAAAGTTTGTAGTATTGCCAAGTCACGTTATTTGAGTTCAAAAATTAAAAATAGTAGTAACATTATTAAAACGACTTGGAATGTCATTAATAGCGAAACGGGAAGGTCATGCACCCGAAGTAGTGACTACAGCCTTGTTATTGATGACAATATAATTAAATCAGATTGTCAAGTCGCCGCGGCCTTTGAAAATTTCTTTGCAGAGATTCCCGTATCAACTACTAAATCTCTTAACTCATCACCCATTGTTGCAGAGTCTTTACTTAAAGAAAACGTTCCAGTTTGCGATTCTGAATTTCACTTCCAATATGTAACCTGTAAAGATATAATTAAAACTTTTCACACGTTAAATGTTAAAAAGACCGCAGATCTATGGGGTAATTCTGTGGATGTTGCTAAGTCGATTATAGACATTGTAGCACCTACATTAGCTGTTATATTTAATAATTGTATTGACCGTGGTGAGTTTCCTGATCTTATGAAAAACAGTAAAATAATACCGTTGTTTAAATCGGGTAGTACATCAGACCCTACTAATTATAGACCTATTTCAGTAATATCTACCTTTAGTAAAATTTTTGAAAAACTTATTTTAAATCAATTGCATAGATTTTTTAATAAAAATAAATTACTACATAACAAACAGTTCGGATTTACAAGGGGTCGTTCGACTACCGATGCAGGAGTTGAACTTTTAGGACATATTTATAATGCATGGGAGGACAAATGCGATGCTTTGGGCATCTTTTGCGATTTGTCCAAGGCATTCGATTGTGTTCTTCATGAAACATTAATCAGGAAACTGCACCACTACGGAATCCGGAACGCCTCTCTGGATCTTCTTACTTCTTACTTAAGTGATAGGATTCAGAGAGTTGATGTTAACGGAAAAAGGTCACCCGGATCTGTAGTAAGAATGGGGGTCCCCCAGGGCTCAATTCTCGGCCCATTTTTATTTATTATTTATATAAATGACTTGCCTTACCTCATAAGGGATGAACATGATATAGTGTTGTTTGCAGATGACACTTCACTTTTATTTAAACTCAAACGTCAGCAGCTGGTTACTGACAATGTAAATAACGCCCTTGCAAAAGTAGTTAACTGGTTTAATGTCAATAACCTACTTCTTAACGGAAAAAAAACGAAATGTATTAAGTTTACCATACCCCACGTTAGACAAGTAGAAACTAGTGTTCTCATTAAGGATGAAGAGTTGAAACCCGAAGATACCACAGTATTCCTAGGCATAACGTTGGATGCCAAGCTTCAATGGGGCCCCCATATAGACAAATTGTCAAAAAAGCTTAGCTCTGCAGCATACGCCGTTAGGAAAATTCGTGATTTAACTGATTTAGAGACAGCCCGTTTAGTATACTTTAGTTATTTTCATAGTGTAATGTCGTACGGTATTCTGTTGTGGGGAAATGCCGCCGATATTCAGACAATTTTTATTTTACAAAAAAGGGCAATTCGTTCCATTTATAAATTAAGTCCCAGACACTCCCTCAGAGACAAATTTAAAGAGATTAATATAATGACTGTGCCTTCTCAGTACATTTATGATAATCTTTTGTATGCACATAAAAATATTAATCTGTTTAAAAAATACAGTGATATCCATAACATAAATACTAGGAACAAACACAAATTTGTTGTTCCAACAACAAGGCTCAAAAAAATAGGTGGCTCGTTTAGATGCCAATGTATACGTTTTTATAATAAACTTCCTAGCCACATTCAAGAACTAAGCCTTAATAAATTCAAATCTTTTATAAAGCGAAAACTATGTCAGAAAGCCTATTATACTGTAAAAGACTATATTGAGGACAAAAAGGCTTGGGATTGAGCTGCTCCAATAGGTTTAGAATGTTGTTTTTATTTTTCTAATTTACACTTTAATAATTTTCTTTTTTTTTTTTTTAAGTATCTATTTACTTAAATAATGACATGTACATTTACTGTATAAAGTATTATATGATTTTAATTATTGTGAATGTGAGGACTATGTGGGTAATTTTTTGTTTTTTCTCTCTTCGTTTTAATCATGATCTGGCAGTTTGAGTAGTTTATGCGGCCTACCCAAATGTCCTGTCTTTGGTATTGTTCGTCGAATCGTTGAGCTCCTTAAGTTCTGAGTTGAGCTGCACGGTTACTGACAAATGCGTGCACTGACTGGACAGGTCCGCTCAATCTGTGTGGTTCTTTCCTCAAAAGACCATTACAGACACTAATCTACATGGTCCTCAAAGATTATGTCCGGATTTTTTATATACACATTGACATTGATGAATTTTTATTTAGACAATGACATGAATATTTACTTTGTAAGTAATTTTTATTATTATTTTTTTTTTTTATTTAATTATTGTGAATGTGAGGACTATGTGGGTCATTTCTTTTTTTTCCTTCTTAGTTTTAATCATGATCTGGCAGTTTGAGTAGTTTATGCGGCCTACCCAAATGTCCTGTCTTTGGTATTGTTCGTCGAATCGTTGAGCTCCTCAAGTTCTGAGTTGAGCTGCACGATTTTTGACAAATGCGTGCACTGATTGGACAGGTCCGCTCAATCTGTGTGGTTCTTTCCTCAAAAGACCATTTCAGACACCAATCTACATGGTCTTCACACGATCTGACCAAGATTTTGTCTGGACTTTAAAAGAGACTGTGACTTCTGAGTTTGTTTCGGCCTTTCTTCTCAGAATAGTCAGTTAGGAAACGCCGACCTCATCTAGTTTTAAAAAAAAAAATATGATTGACTTGTAAAAGTGTTTGTACAAACCTACTTACAGAAATAAAAATCATTTATCATTTATCATTTTTATCATTTATCATTTATCATGACAGAGTCAACAATCTACTTAATCCGATCGGTAAAAACGCGATACATTTGACTGAGTATCATCGGAGCGTCAGCCGGCGCAAGCGCATGCCGCGTCAGGATCACTGGTGTGCAGTCAACGAGACTGGCGTCATCATTGATGATGATGTCATTATCATCGGTGCATGAATGAGTTCATGTGGGACTGAATATTTAGGTAACATCATCACGCCTGTGTTTTCTATCGCCAATGGGGTTGGCAGAGGTGTAGTACAGTGAACAAGTTAAAAGTGATTTTGTTATCGAATAAACTAATCTAACCATGGGTGACGCGTGCCAGGCCTGTCTAACCAGGGTGCCTCTTGCCACTTTCATGGCAACGATCATGTGCTGGCTCGGCGTGGGTGTGTTCATTTTGTGAATAGGAGTATTCTTTTGGTATCTTTTTGTAGGTCTGAGTATGATGCTAAAAAGAAAAAAACTGGCCAAGTGCGAGTCGGACTCGCACACGCAGGGTTCCGTACTACACGGCAAAAACGCCAAAAAAAACACGTGTGTTGTATGGGAGCCCTTAAATATTTATTTTATTCTGTTTTTAGTATTTGTTGTTATAGCGGCAACATAAATACATTATCTGTGAAAATTTCTCTACACGCCCTAACTTCACAAACTCTACACCTTAGTCAAAATATATGGCTTGGCCGTTTCGCTACCATCACATGGGCGTAAGGTGAAAAATTTATTCACTGTTCAATACTTTTCTTACAATAGTTCTTGTAGTAACGAAACGGCCAAGCCTCATATTTTGACTAAGGTGTAGAGTTTGTGAAGTTAGGGCGTGTAGAGTCAGAAGCTTGGCTCTACATGAGATCTGATAACTTTTTGACAGTGCGAGCCATATGTGGTCTCGTCTTGGCAACATTTTACATGAAAATGTTTTTGGTGGGATTATGGTTTCTTCTTTGATTTGGTTTTGAAAGTCGCTGAATCATGTGTATTTTTAGCAACTTGAGTATAGTCTTGTATATCTTCAAAAGCTGTTTCATTTCTATGTATCACTAAAATCTACTATTACTTTTTATGCATTTCATTCACAACAAAGTCATTGGCATGTTTCTGTGACGTAATGATCCTGGTGCAACGATTCGCGAAGCGGGGTGCTCATGCGCCGGATCGCCGGTCAGCGGTGGAATGTGTCGCTTTCATCGGTATTGGATGAAAACAGACCATTTTGTAGTTTTGCTACAACTATGGGTACGTACTTCGAAAGTCTTTTGGGAGTCGATAAGTTTGAAAGAAAGAGAATGAAGAAAATACATTGATTTAGACAAACTAAAAGGCACACAAATTCTTTATGTATTAACTAATTATTGCCTGCGACTTTTTCTGCAATCCAGGATGAAAAGTAGCCTATGTCCTTTTCCGGGTCATGGTCTACCCATGTACCAAAGTTTATCCAAATCCATTGAACCGTTTCAGCGTGAAAACGTAACAAACAATTATACAAAAAATCAAATATTTTCTCTTTATAATATTAGTTTAGATGACAAATGCTTAAACATATATATATATATATAGCCAGTCGGTCTATGTAAAATACTGGTATTCAGCTGCACGGCTGCACCCGGTTAGACTAGAAATCGACCCTAACATAGTTGGGAAAAGGCTAGGCAGAATGACTACAAATATTTTTGAATATCCCCCTTACTAATAAACGTATTATATCAGATGAATAGTTACACACCGATTTCTCTCTTTCAGTCTTCAGTAATTTGACTTTCGAAAGAAGAAGACAAAGCGTTGTGTAACTATACAGACGCTATACAACGTTTATCAGTAAGAGGGTTTGTATGTGGTTTTAGTGTTGTATGAGAAAGAGGTTCGGTAATATTTTCGATTTATTCCGGTCTGATCCCCTGAACCCCCTCCCCCTCCCTCCTCCTCGATCCCCTGCAAGTTCGTCTTCTGTTTAAATCTCTGTCTTATCCACATTATGTAAGTTTACTCTTTTTGACAAGTAAGTACAGTCAAAAGAAAAGTTTCATGACTTACAAAATTAAATAAAGATTTTTTTTATGTTGTACACTGCATTTCTTTTCTTTCCGTTCGTTACGTCTGTTCCTTTACCTCGCCTATTACAGTTATTTCGTACAGGATGAGCAGCTGTTTGTAAGTCAAGTTCAGCTGGCAACGCATGGGTGGTGGTGCCGAACTGTTTGGTGTGTCAGATGACGTAGTGCCGACTGCCGTGTTCAGTCAGCGTTGCCCTGTTCACTGTGCCATTGGTGTTTGGTATTTTTAAGCCACAGACACATTAGTGTGTCGTGTTCTGTCGTGACTCGGGATACACCAACTAATCGAATCTGTTGATGACTACGTCAAATTACAACGAGTTCTGATTGGCTAACACTGCGTCAGAAGGCGTCACGACACGACACAACACAGTAGTATGAATCCAGCTTTAGAGTATGTTTCATGTCTATTATTAAACAACGTTATTTTTAGTATATCCGAAACCTGAATATATGTAGTTTGTTCAGAATAACTAACTGAATCGACCCCAATCATTTTTACCCCATGTTATATTTTGTCCCAAAAACATTAAAAAAAAGGTTAAAAGTTTGACACCGAGCGACACTAATTAGGTTTTCCAATCTCCGCGCCAAACGGTTAGGTACCTAGGTACTATATCAATGAGCGTAAGACGGCGGGGCGCGGGTAAATTAACAAGCTTATAACTTTGTGATTTTTCATGATACAGTTTTGAAATTTTGTACATAGATTCTTTACATAAAAATACTAGACAAGTGTTTCGGGTTTCGCATATACTAAAAATTATGTTATATATTTTATTTTATAAATTACAAGTTCCTTATACTTAAATAAAACACACAATTAGACATCTGGGGTCTCTCTCAGCATGCCATGGCCTGAGTTTTGATCAACGAGCTATTAACAGTTAAATTCTTATGGCTACTCCTGTATAATTATTTTATCGGCTCACTTCCTCTCGGTGATGGGGAGTGGGCCGTAATCCACCACGCGGGCCTAGTTCTGATTAATAGATGTCACATGTCTTGGAATTTTTTGATTCTAGGACATGCCGGTTTCCTCACGATGTATTCCTTCACCGTTTTGAGAGCAGTTGTGATGAAATAATTTACACAAATTAAAGTGCTTGTCTGAGTTTGAACCTACGATCTAAAACTCGTAAACCACGGCCGTTACCACTGGGCCACCACTGCTCTAGGCTGGTAGAGACGAAAGCACATCAAGCTACCCGAAACTGTCAAATTTTCCCAATCAACTTTGAACCTTATTCTTTAACGATAAGGTTGAAAATCTATTAAAGAAATTTGACAGATTGTAGTAGCTTGATGTGCTGGCGTCTGTACTATTAAAAATACTAATTATGTTAGTCTCCACTTTTGGCTGTGGCTTATCATACTAATATTTTAAAGGCGAAAGATTGTGAGTGTGTGTGTGTTTATATGTTTGTTACTTCTTCACGCTCAAACAGCTGAACCAATTTTGATAAAATTTTGTATTGTACTTTTTATCCCGAAATTCTCACGGGATCGACACTTATGCGGGTGAAACCGCGGGGCGCAGCTACTAAAGTTCTAAGTGTTCCTTCGCATATTTCTTTTACAAATTCAGTTAAATTAACTGTGGCTTTCGCCATCCCCATAATCGTGTAGTTATAAAACATTCTCTAAAAGTCAGCAAAAAGAAAAGGGTGTAAGACCCTGTATGTAAGTCTGATATAATTATTTATAATGAGAATACTCAGTTTAATTGCGATAATTATGTACGTGCAAGACTTTTAATTAAAACCTGATTCATAAATGTACTTAGTAAATTTAATTTCAGCTGGATGAGAGTTGCCGAAAATCGAGTTGAATGGCGTGCAATAGGAGAGGCCCATGTCCAGCAGTGGGCTGCTATAGGCTGACGATGATGATGACATTTAATTTAGTTTCATGATGTATCCAAAATAAAATCAACTCATCATCTGCCTAGCCTTTTTCCAACTATATTGGGGTCGGCTTAGGTACAGTCTAACCGGATGCAGCTGAATACCAGTATTTTACATGGAACGTCTGCCTATCTGACCTCCACAACCCAGTTACTGGCTAATACGATACCCCTTGGTAAGACTGGTTGTCAGACTTTCCGGCTTTTGACTACCCGTAACGACTGTCAAAAATCTACGAATGACAGCCGGAACCAACGGCTTAACGTGATTTCCGAGGCACGGAGGGGTCTCGGTATGTAAAGATGGTCACCCATCCACAGACCAACCGCGGCCAGCGTAGCTTAACCTGATCGATCGTCCTGTGCGGCTGTTATTATTTAGCCACGGACCCCTCTACCATCCAAAATAAAATCAAGTATTCAAATAAAATGATGATTTTAGCGATAGCTAAAAATTCGAATAATGCAACGCTGTAGTGGCGGTACACCTTACAGCGATTATTCGAAATTTAACATGGGTACGGTTTATTTGAAAACAGAAAAGTAACAACAACTGTTTTCAAAAGAATTTAAATGAATGGTAGATACATTTAAACTGGCAGCAATCACCAACGTATCAAAGCAAACGGTAATCTTATAGAACAACTTTTGGCATATCAAGAACCAATCAGAAAACGTTTTTTAACTTAAATCAAAGTAATCTCTGATAGCATAGGTACTCACCTAAAGAAACTTAACTAAACACTTCTTGGTAGAGTACCAAAAAAAGAAAAGTTTTTAATAAACATAATAAAATAAAAAGAAAGGAAGATATCCATTTAGCAAATATATAAACATCAAGATTCTAAACCAAACTAAATAAATAATATTAAGTTTTTTAACATCGAATGAACCAACATTATCAAAACCAGTATCAAACGATCACAACAGATCTAAAATCGCTGTTTACAATATTCGCTACTGGCCGACGGCGCGCGCGCCTGTCGCCGATCACTTTAGAAAGTGCTACCGTCCATTGTACTTTTTGCTGTGTTTTTTTTTCTATCTTTTACTAGAAAAAAAGTATTGACGAAAGGTGCTACTGTCACTTGACAAGCTATTGATGGAATGTTAGATTATTTTTGAAGTAATGATTTTAATGTGTGTTGAAGATGATGTTAGTATAAAAAACATACGAATTTATATTAGTAGACATTAAACGTTTTGCTCAAAGAACGTCGTATCTAAATAACGTATCAACGTTAAAAAGTGTATGGTTATACAGGCGTTAATCATTACTTCACGTTTAAAGGAACTTTTATAAATAAACCCCAATCCATACTAATATTATAAATTCGAAAGTAACTCTGTCTGTCTGTCTTGTCTGTAAGTAACTTTTTAGATGTTTGTATCCTGCTTATGCGTATGAAGTTTCATTAAAATTGGTTCATTCATTTCGGAAAACAAGGGCTTGAAAGATTGTATGAAATGCCGTACGGTGTAAACGCCCTTAAAGCATAACTAGGAAAATAGAAGAATGTCAAGACTAAAGAAGCAAAACTTGGATTACTTTTTTTCTAATTATTAGCTGTTAGTATCTAGGATTAAAATAGACTCACAACGACAAAATGTCACGTAAAAAACAGTCTACAATCTGTCTAGGTATACTGTATCTCCTTTTAAAATACGAGGAATAAAACTTGTGTAAAATATTCTAAAAATATTTCAAAGTTTTGTAGAAAAGAATTTAGCTTTCCTAAAAAATATTACGTGATTTAAAAGTAAGGAAAAGTTTCATTTCTGTAAAGTCAAGGGTTATGAGAAAAATAAAAATAATAGGGCAAGTCTGTTGCCAATAACCGGGCACAAAGCCAAACGCAAAACCCAAGATCCGCACATAAAACCCACAACAAAAACTTAACACAAAAATAATCAAAAGTTTCCGTAAATCCAACAAACATTTTTGCTTTTAATAAAACAATTATGAGTAAACAGCACACCAATAAGCTATGGGAACCACACGTAACTTTAAACAAAGACTTTTAACCTAGAACCTGCGACAATGGCTCCCACACTTGAAACATTCGATAAAAAAATGTTTTCACTTGCTTACTTATGTAAGATTAATAAGAGTTCTGATGGTCAGTGAGTTTTGGGCAGGTTATTGATGAAAATGAGCCGAAAATATTTAAAACTAGCTTCTTTCTTTCTTTTAAGCTAGCTTCACGTGAAATTTCGGTCCGCGACCCATCTCGTCGTTCGCCCGTGGTACTACTTTGTTTTCGGTTAGCGGTATTTCTGTCATTTTTATTATTTTACTGGGTGCCTAAGGGTCATAGCGTGGCCTCTTTAAGATATTAGTATAGAAGTGTAGATTTGATATCGTTTGCAGCAAGACCAATGCAGAAAGCGGAGAGCCGACTGCTATGGCAGAATTTGGTTATAATGGGAATGTCCATATATGCTAATGGTTTAAGACTGAAGCTACCAAAGGATCTACTAATTTTAAGCATGTGTTAGTAAAATAAAATAACAGTAAATATATACTTAGAGCTTTTTATAGCTAAGTTATTCGTGATGGAGATATAGTGGAGTCTAATTGCAATACTGACACTGTACCTACAGTAAATTGTGCTGTAGGTACAGTTGGCATTTGCTGCACAGTTTTAGTATTGTAAACTAATCATAATGAAGAAGCAACTACAAAATTACCTATTGACTGAACGTGTATGATTGCTATGGCAATATATTCACCAACGCTGTTATATAGAGGATTGTCTCTAGTCATACATATACAGAAACTGTTGGTTCCTTATGATTTCCCTGTCATCCAACTTATTTCTGGTTTAGTTACCATAAACAACAAATAATTAAGAATCCAAATACCTACCTAGATAGAAAAAGAGCTGAATTTTTCCCGAACATTCCACAATCGAGTAGTACCTACCAGACATTTTGTGCAAGAAAACGTTGGCCGTCGGATAAAAAATATTATGATGAAGGTTTACGTAAACCGTTGCAGTAAAGTTACCTAAGAGTTCGAAATATATTTCATTGATTAATGAATTAAATAATTTAAATTATCTTTTGCTTTTCACCGGATTATTTGAGAATTGAAATCTCATTTAAATTTTATTAATTTTCTTTGGCTACGATAAACTTGGTATTCAATTTAAACATTCGTATCAGTCTATTTCGTTTCTTTTGATATCAACTGCGAAGCATTTACTGGTGTTACTGGGGTCTTCCTTTCTTTCTTGGGGTTTGTTAGTTCAGTATCCATATTGAATTGATATTGTAGTCTTGTTTATAATGGTATTGTGGATACTTTAATGTATAGATGATCTACGAGTTTCGTGGATAATCCTGAAGTAGCTATGTGTGTTAGAATCAAAAGGTTTATTTTGAAGTTACTATGAATTTTGTTTTTATTAGCAAGTACTAGAAGTACCGTTCTCGAAGTTTAGGTAAGTTTGCAAGCTTTGAGAACGATTTTGTTATATTTGGTATAACTCATTTTGTCTTTTTTAACGATATTGTTGTCATCACTTAGACATTAATTTCGCAATTTATTTCCCAATTTCACCATCGTGTTTCAGATTTTCCATCTTATAAGAAATATAATTTTCTTTCCTATACGAAGATTTTTTTCTTATTGGTATCCTAATTACCATTTGATTAACATAACATTCGCTGAAGCTTTTAAAACGCGATTTCCATTGGACTTTCTTTACCGTGCCGTTACTTTGTTTGCCCAATAGTTTTACCAAGACTTCTGCTTACCCCTTACAAACAAGAAACTTGATTACAATAACTTTCAAGATCAAAAGCCTTGAGTTTCGCCGATGAATCAGACATACCTTTACAACTAATAAGAATCTTGTTACTTAAATTTATAGTTTTAGTAAGATTTAAGTAATTTTTGTTAAGTAAAATAAGTTTAAATGATTGAAACACCTTATGTTAAAACTGTCTGGTGATTAAACACGTCGACTTTTGCAGAAGAAAACCTAAATTTAGGAAATGACTTTTAGAAAAGATCTAAAACAAAAAGCAGTTTCTAAACTCTAGTTTTGACAAACAATTCAACACACATACGCGCAAGAAGTCACAACCGTTAAATGCATACAAGTTTTCAGTAGCACACTTTTATAGCGAGATAATATTTACATATTACAATCTGAAACACTTAAAAAAACCTTTCATAACAAGTAAAAAACTAAGCGGAATTCAGTTACAACAAAAAACGTACCTGCACCGGAAAAACGGGCGAACCAGATTCACGTAACTAGCTTTTTTCAGATTGTTGAAAAAAAAATGTAAATTAAAAATATATTTGCGTGTAAAAAACTTGGTAAAACAGAACTTTCTAACACTCGTGTTCCACAGGCACTCACAAGCACTGTTTTTTTATTGTTTTTTCTTTACAGCGTCCGCGCGTCCGCTCGCGCCGATGGCCACGACTCAAATGCGATTGAGTGGAACATAACCGACTCCGGCGCAGCGACTCGCGACTAGCCTGCGCACGCACACATATGTTAATACAGCCTTATGTAAGCCGTCCTTATGTAAAACGCTGGTATATTATTTGGAGGACGGAAAACTGTTATTACTGTGAATTTTCGTAGCTCTGTCATCAGCCATTATAGTTATAATAGGTTTTGTTTTAAGGATGTCGTGTGTGTGGTTATCCTCGCGAGGTTTTCCTGTACGAAGAATCTTTGGATGTACTTATAATTATAGGCTTTTAGTGTGTACTTGAGGCATATTGGTAATTGGCAATAGTTGAGGCAGATCGCGTGACTTTTTATTGGTATTCAGCTTAACTCGTCAAACACTGGCATGTTCTTTGTAACTTACTTTCATAGAAATACTACCGTTTAATAAAGCAACGTTACTAGCTAGTAATTAATCGTGAGCAATGCCATGTTTGTGACCATTGCCCAGTTGCCCGGTTGCCATAGTTTATGAAAGTTCCGGGGCCCACCGAAGCACAAGTATACCTTGCGCGCTCCAAGACACGAACAGCTATGTTAGAAATTACCAATAGTATCAAAGGCCTGTTGTGCTCCTAAAACGATAAATGTTTGGGATGCATTTATAAGCCTCCTCGTGTAGCGCAGTTTGTTCCGCCAGTTACTCAACTGAACCGAGCGCTCGGCGCATTCTGGACAGTCACACCCAACACCTTATTTGACTGGCCAATTCTTCCCATGCGGTGGTAGGGCTAACACCCGCCTGGTTAGCGACCACGATCCCACCGGAGTCCAGCGTCAAGCAAGCTCTAAATTCCATTATCATCAACAGCATGTACTCAAGCAGTATTGAAAGAGAAAGAAAGAAAAATGTTTATTTGGACACAGTTCGTGAAACACATAATACAAAATTAACAAAATAAAAAATTTGCAATAATAATATATAATTGCAATAATAAATACTCTTTGAGGCACGCGTGGAACACGTACGCGCCGTCCAGCACGGGCCTGGTCCTGATCGGACGGTGAGCTACCCATTACTCTCCGCCCGCAGGCCCGCGCCTACGGTGGCCGGGAGTCGTCCCGTGACTCCCGACCCGACACCCGGAGCGTCTCCCGTGGCGGCTGGGACGGGAGGCTCTCTCCCTCATCCGTCCCGCCACCTCCTTCGCTAGCATGACTGCTTCGCAGAAGGAGGTGACTGCCTCCCACTCCCTCTCGCCCCGGACCGTGGCTTGCACCAGGGCCGGGCGCGAGAGGTCGAGGTATGTTATACTTAGATGTACTTAATCATGTGCTTTATGATCTCAATATTACCACAACTGAGACTCTGTTGGGATTTTAACGAATATCACAAAAAAAACGCCGTTTTATGTTACTCCAAGCGTGCCATCAGCCTTCCGCCGTTAATTGTAATTATCTTAAGTTATAATTAAGTTACGGTATAAAAAGTAATTAATTAGTTAACTTATTATTTGCCATAATGAGAATATTATGGCAAATAATAAGTTAACTAAGTAATCAAAAGTTATCCTTAGACAACTAGAAGGTTATTTAAAGGATAACTTTTGATTATAACTTTTAATATTTCGTTAGTTTTTTTAAATTTATTTATGCATACAGTCTTAATAGGTTTAAGTGTGTTTTGTACCATTAAACCAAAAATGGTTGGTATTGGTACTCACATTCGCTATAAGAACACTCCTTAATGATTGCTAAGTATAACTTATATTTAAATAATTCATGTACCCACACCATTTGTTTATATTAGACTAGCAGTGCACCGCGGTTTCACCCGCATGAGTGTCGATCCCGTGGTAATATCGGGATAAAATCTATCCTATGTCCTTTCGCGGGACTCAAACTATCTCTATACCAAATTTCATCTAAATCGGTTTAGCGGTTTAAGCGTCAAGAGTTTTAACGTGCTTTCCAAGGCATGGAGGATTCTTGATAAGTAAAGATGGGCACCCATCCACGGACCAACCGCGGCAAGCGTAGCTTAACCTGATCGATCGACCCGTGCGGCTGTTATTACCTTAGTCACTAGCGCCTCCTTTTTTTTGCTCCTTTAATTGCGTAACACACTATCAGTTTCAATCTCAATCATTTTGAAGGAGGATATGAAGCTGTGGTGGCCCAGTGGTGGCCGCGACTTACGAGTTGCAGGCTGTGGGTTCGAAACCAGGGCGCTTTACATAGTGAAAATTATTTCATCACCACTGCTCACAAAACTGTGAAGGAAAACATCGCGAGGAATGTCCTAGAACTAAAAATTCAAAGACATGTGACATCCGGAAACCCGCCCTGGGTCCGCGTGGTGGATTCCTCCCACAGAGAGGAGGCCTGTGTCCCAGCAGTGGGAACAATAAAGGCTGATTACCTATGCTATGTTTTGCCACAAATATAAATCCACTGTTGCATTATTAGCATAGATCGGAGTAGGTAGATTGATTTTTGGTACTTGTATCATAAATGCCCATAGAAAGAATAACATGGATAAGCCATTTTCCCGGAATGTAATTCTGGTATTTCCAGATCCAAATAAGTATTGTTAATGTTGGTAGTGATTATTATTACTTATTTATTTATTTATTAAGGTACATAAATAAATAAATAAGTAATAATAATCACTACCAACTACTACACACAACTACCTACACTACTACTACTCAATTCAAAATCTAAGGGAAGGTATCAAAACTAAATTAATTTATTATTTATCTGTTTTAATCTACTCCGATCTATGTATTAAGTACCTCTAACACCAAGTAAAATAATAATTTGAATGTGGGTCAATAAACAGTCAACAAAATATAGAAAATATGAATCGTACTCTGGTAGTAAAAGTTCCTTACTTAAAGACATCAACGCGCGCTACACTTTCTCGAAGAAAGTTGAAGAAAATAATGAATTTCTCAAAAATTACGTTTTACTGTAAAATAACGTTAGTTTTATAAATTAGGCTTTTAAGTTTAGGTAAACCTAGATGTACTTGTCTTTGTGGCTTTCTCTAATAATACTTATTACATCACATTTTTTTTTAACCAGTCTTACCAAAGGGTATCGTTTTACCCAGTATCTAGGTTGTGGAGATCAGATAGGCAGTCGCTTCATGTAAAATATTGGTATTCAGCTGCATCCGGTTAGACTGGAAGCCGACCCCAACATAGTTAGGAAAAGGCTAGGCAGGTGATGAGTTTGAAAGACAGTCACAACCATACAACTGGTTTAACAGAGTTTACAGATAATAAAAATTTGCATAAGCTTTATTAGACAACTACCAAACTTCTTTTTTATTGACAAAAAAAAAAGTTGCATAAAGTTACATAAGAGACGTTTAAACGTCACAAAATAAATGTTTGGTTAAACAGTCGCGAATCATTACTTGACTTTAAGAAAAGTTCATGTACAGTCAACAAAAGAGATAGGTATGCAGGATCGTCGGATATAGTTAAAGTTTAGTAAAAGTAACCGATGGATGTTGTCGACTGAAATTTAATTTGATAATTGAGCTGTTTGTTTTCTATGATTTAAATTAAATTTTATTCGAGAACATCCATCGTTTTCTTACTAAACTTCAACTATATCCGACGATCCTGCATAGGTACGTATCTCTTTTGTTGACTTTACATAAACCCCCGTATGCTTAGTAGGTAATTACCTACCCAAAACTCAGTTTTTTAGAAAACATTCATAAGTAAAAACGTTGTTCATTATTTTCAAAGACAATCTAAAACACCAATTTACCTACCAATTAATTTGATACCTTTCCTGAAAACCTCCTCTAATTCCCATCGCACATATAACGCAAAAATTAAAAAAAAAAAACTTTCTTCAATTACTTTCTACACAACAGATTGACCATTTCATAGCTTTCCTATCCACCGGACAAGCCTACAATCCACGTGCAACAGGTTGAGATCAGTATCGTATACAATTAGAGACAGGTGTGTGCGCATCCCTCTACAACCCCCAGTTGAACTTACAGGGGTGAAGGGTGGTGGGGCGTTAACAGCTGATGTACTTGTAGAGCAAGTTCAGTTGCTTTTGTAAATCTTGATGGTTCCAGCTTGTTCCTGTGATGTGAAAACTTTAACACCGTACTATCCTTCAGGGTGTGAATTTTGCAATCTCCAGTGTTATACAGGGTGAAATTGAAAAGGTACGACAAATTAAAATATCTAATTCGAAATAACAGCCGCACAGGTCGATCGATCAGGTTAAGCTATGCTTGCCGCGGTTGGTCTGTGGATGGGTGACCATCTTTACATACCGTGACCCCTCCGTGCTTCGGAAAGCACGTTAAGCCGTTAGTCCCGGCTGTCATTCGTGGATCTTTGACAGTCGTTACGGGTAGTCAGAAGCTCGAAAGTCTGACAACCAGTCTTACCAAGGGGTATCGTATTACCCAGTAACTGGGTTGTGGAGGTCAGATAGGCAGTCGCTTCAAGTAAAATACTGGTATTCAGCTGCACCCGGTTAGACTGGAAGCCGACCCCAACATAGTTGGGAAAAGGCTAGGCAGCTAATTCATAATGTTATCCTTTTATGATTCTGCCAAAGTTTTAGTTCCCCAGATCAGCATCATTGTATGTTCTATGTTGTACTATGTGCGTAATACCACAGCTAATACTATGTGCATTTATTTTTTAAACGTCGGCATTATGCTTAGATAGGTGCCTTTTGGACTCGTTTATGACTTTCTGTTCCATTTTTATTTTGTTACTTTTTTATGTAACTTGGATTTTTATTTTTAACAGTGTTTAGTTTAGTTTGTGATCTTCCTGTACGATTCACAATAAATACTTTTTCTTTCTTTCATAACTAAAGGCTTCCCGACTCTGTATAGGTTAAAGTAGATGAGTGGACAAATGAGACGATGGTCCAATTTAACTATCCTATTACAGGGTAAAGACTTCATCAAATGCCGAGAACGAATGAGCAAAATGTTGGCAAAATCAATTTTTTTTTTCTTTTAAATCATTGCCAAACAAAAACAAACATTTATTACAAAATTCGAAGTCCTGACTGACTGATATATCAACGCACAGCCTAAACCGCTGATCCTAGAGATATGAAATTTGGACGGTGTGTTCTTTGTGAAGAGTAGGATCCACTAAGAAAGGGCTTTTCGAAATTCCACCCCTAAGAAGGTGAATGGGGGGAGGGTGAAACTTCACGCAGACGAAGTGGCAGGCAAAAGCTAGTCGTATTATAAAGTCAACATTTTTCATGATATATTTCTACTAACTTGCAAATTCGACGAAGGTTTATAAAGTGCTATTTGCCAAGTTTTGAACGGGCAGGGCAGCATAGTTCTCGAAAAACAAGTCAGACAATTTTCATTGCGTGATATTGCGTAAATTCAACCTATATTCAAATAACCCAAGCCGTAACTCTAAGACTGGTATTGCACCATTTCACCACCATTTGTAATTAAAACTTAAAACTTTTGTAGAACAAAAAGTGTCCGAGACAGGTGGAAATGCTGCCGTCTCGCTCTAACTTACTTGTTGATGCATATGGCTGTCTCCTTCACCGGAAGACCGTGTTGATGGACAAACTGTAACGGACGATTGTCGTAACTGACTTTTGTTTAGTTGCGTTTCTCAAAGTGTAAGAGAAAATTGTAATTTAATTCCAATTTTGATATAACATTAAATGATTATAGGAGTGGTTAAAATAATGGTGTCACACACATGACTAATATGCATTGCTATTTATTTAGTAGGATAGAAATATATACAATGGATAAACATCAAATGCTAAATAAACTAACAAACTATTACAATAAAAATATACATAATAGACTAACCTAACTAAAACCATTAACAAACTTTCCCCAAAAGACCATTTCAGACACCAATCTACATGGTCTTCACACGATTTGACCAAGATTTTTTCTGACTTTAAATTAAAAGAGACTGTGACGTCTGAGTTTGTTTCGGCCTTTCTTCTCAGAATAGTCAGATAGGAAACGACCTCATCTAGTTTAAAAAAATATAATTGACGTGTAAAAGTGTTTGTCAAACCTACTACTACAGAAAAATAAATCATTTATCATTTAAACTAAAATATGACGTCGAAAAATTCCTCCACATCGCTGTCGACTGGTAACGGACAGACGCCAACATATCAAACTACCCGAAACTGTCAAATTTTCCCAATCAACTATAAATCTTATGCTTTAGCGACAAAGTTAAAAATATAATACAGAAATTTCACAAATTGTAGTAGCTTGATATGCTGGCGTCTGTAAGTAAGAGACGGGCGGCATTGCCACGTTGTATGGCAATACTTAGGCTCTGCCCAAGGTAGTCCTCATAACTATTAGAGACCGTTAGTTTTTCCTAAAGTTTTTTTTTTCCTAAACCAGCGTCAAGCACTATTTGTCTGGCATTTTTGCTGAACTGGGCCTTTTTGACGCAGCCGTGAGGCACACTTTGCTGCTAATTTCTTACATCGAACTTTACACTTTTTATTTGATCTTTTTTAAGTTTTTATCTGATGTATGTATCTATGTGTGTCTTTTAGTCTGTGCTAAATAAATGTATTTTCTTTCTTTCTTTCAAATTGCAAAATACGTAATCTTCCCGCTTCCCTTAATAAAAAGGGCAGGTAGAGTGACATTGCAGCAATTCTCGATAGTTAAAATTACTTTCTTAAAAGCACTAATAAGAAAAAACTTTGACAACCGCTCGTATCTAACAAAGAGCTACTCGGCGCACGCGCGGTAGTTTTACTAACTCTTGAACATTAAGTAGAACACCAGTTTTTACCACAAATTCTCAGAAACAACATTCAACGGAACTTCATTATTTTTCAGTTTCTAGTACTAAGGCAACCGATAGGCTTCGTGGTTTTTGTTTTCGGTGTTTTGCTTAAAATTCTATCAATAGTGACGTAAAAAGTCGAAGGGAACTGTGTCATGATAATTACTTTAGTTTGCAGAGGCAAGTGGCTATGGGGTTTATTTGTAAACGACGATTAAAGTTAAGTGACTTTCAAACGTCAAAAATGTATTGTTAAACAGTCGCTAATCACTGCTTCTTCTTCTTCAATCGGTCCCTCATTACTGAGGATCGTGGTCACTGGACGCTTTTAAGCGGACAATGTGCCTCCATTTACTCCGGTCCAAAGTTGCCATCACCACCTGCTGAAAATGCTTGCTTGAGCACGTAGCTTCCTTTACTTGGTCGGACCGTCGTCGTGTTGGCGACCTGCCTCGTGCTCTCTTTCCTTCGGTATTGCCAACAATAACCAGCTTTTCAAGGCTGCTATCTCCCCTTCGCATCACTACTTAATATTGAGCAATGTTTATGAATGAAGGGGTTAATATTTATGTTTTTAGGGTTCTGTATCTCAAAAGGAAATAACGGAACCCTTATAGGAGAGGTAAAGATTGTAAGTTTGTATGTAGGGGGTAATCTCTGGAATTACCAGTCGGATTTGAAAAAATATGTTTGTATTTGATAGCCCAATTCATGCGGAAGGCTATAGGCTTTATAACATCACGCTATGACCCTTAGGAGCCGAGCAAAAAGAAAAAAAGTCAGAAAGAACGGTAAGCAACAACGAAGTAATAGCGCGGGAGGCGATGAGATGCGACGGGGTGGGTCGGGGGAACAAGAAATTTCACGCGGACGAAGTCGCGGGTTGCTAGTTATTAGTATAATAGATAGATTAAACGGAAATTGCAAAAGAATTGGCGACAAAATCTTATTTTTTTACAAACATCACTTGGATTATCGACCTCTTTCCATCTTTAACAACCATGTTGCATGCATGGTAACCATGTCATAGGAGTAACAGATAGTCCGCTGTGCAGGGCCTGCATGGAGGATGACGAGACAGCGGCACATGTGCTTCTAAACTGCCCGGTGGTCGCCACGTACAGGGCAAAGTACTTCGGTAACCCAGGTACCCTACGTGAGACGGTCAGTAACATCAAGGCGTTGCCGGCCTTCCTTGAGGAGCTGGGGTGGATCGAATAATCGATTTTCCCACCCGTACGCAAAATGCGAGTTGCGGAAACCAGCCCGTATTACCTATTACCTATTATTAACAACAATCCAACAAACCTTCCTACCGTTCTTCCATAAACAACTCGATAGTTGATAACATAAGCAAGTAATAAGGTAATAATATGAAAAGTAAGAAACAAGTCGGTAAAGTGAACTTTTTCGTTCGGGACTGGCTAGTGAGGGGAAGACGCGCCACAATTATACTACTTCCGCCCCGGGAGCGTAGGGATGGGACGCGGGAAGTGCTTGCATCGACATCGATAAAATTATTGTTTGCAGGAACTTTCTTATTCATTGACTAATTATTCTACTTAAAAGCTATGGACTATTTTAAACATTATCCTTACTACCACAAAACAGTATTTATCAGTTGTTTAGGCTAAACACCTTTTAAACACGACATATTCATGTGGACTTTGACGTTACACTGACATTAGACACACGTTGAACAAGTGTTTAAGTTTTTGTGGTAAGACCCTATAATTCTTGCTTCTATTTTGACATAGTAATGGATTGATTATTAAATTTTGACTTCAGAAATAATAATACACACTGTTTTAACATTATAATACAAAAGTAATATCCCAGCAGAAGATAAACAGCAACATACTTAGTTCTCTTATAATCTCAACATTTTCTGAATATAATTAGGTAAACCAAGTGTCTTTCAATGACAATAACAGCCGGTCGATTCTGTAAAAATCTCACCGTGAAAACTAGGTGAAGTGAGTTTGTTTTTGCTAGGAATTGACACTATTGACAGCTCACTCCACGCTCACTTCACCTAAGTTTTCACGGTGAGATGGTTACAGAATCGCACTGCAGTTCCTCTTTACTACGATCGACTTTGTCTCTGTCACCTCTGACCTAGACTAGAGTCAAGAGGAAATCCATTTCAAAAAAAAAAAAAACAATCACAGCTTTAGATTTGTTTCCTTATAAATTATTCTTGAATGACGCAAATCAATGTTTTTAATTAGGAGCAACGTAATTGTTAAAATAAATTCAAAAAGAAAAAACCTAATATGCATAGCTAAATCGAACATTGACGTACAAAAACAATTAAAATCTTCATGTGCTCTATGAATTCTTGATGAACACATTTATTAACTGCTTCATACAGAGATTTGCAAAAAATAAAGGTTGGCTATAAAGACTATATTAACACAATTTTTTAGTATCTAATTAATTTTAGACTTTGGTAATTGTTTACATAGTAATAGGTACCTACTCGAGGAGCTCGTGGCTAAGTAATAACAGCCGCACGGGTCGTTACGCTTGCCTCGGTCAGTCTGTGGATGGGTGACCATCATTACATACCGTGACCCATCTGTACTTTGGGAAGCACGTTAAACTGTTGGTCCCGGCTGTCCGCAGTGAGTAGGTAAGCGTGGCCGGTGGAGCAGACGTCCTAGAGTGGAGACCGCGTATCAGCAAGCGTTGTGTGGGACGCCCCCAGCTCGATGGACCGACGATCTTTTTTTTTTTTTTGGTTGGGAAATCATCAAATGGCCCCTCCCACTCTGAGTGGAGCGGAAGGGAGTGTCAGACTCTTACTGACTAAAACCCACCCATGTTCCTTCCTTAGCCCTTTATGGTCTGGGCCAGCGGTAACCCGTGGAACACGTACGCGCCGTCCGACACGGGCCTGGTCCTGATCGGACGGTGAGCTACCCATTACTCTCCGCCCGCGCCTACGGTGGCCGGGAGTCGTCCCGTGGCTCCCGACACCCGGAGCGTCTCCCGAGGCAGCTGGGACGGGAGGCTCTCTCCCTCATCCGTCCCGCCACCTCCTTCGCTATCATGACTGTTTTGCAGAAGAAGGTGACGATCTTAAAGAAGGTGGCTGGGGCGGACTGGATGTCGAAGTGGGTGGAGGATGGGGTGTTGTGGCGCAGCATGGGAAGAGGCCTGTGGTCAGCAGTGGATCGCGATATGCTGAGTTTATAGGTAAGCGTGAAGATTAATGCTTGTTACTTCATTTTGTGGGAGGAGCCTTTTGCTTAGTCTACAGGAATAGACTGTAGGTAATAATTATAAAAAAAGTGATTTATAGACGGACGATCTAGTATCAAAACATATTTTATAACCTCCTACAAAGCTTACAGGAAACATGATAAAAATAAATTAGTTTTTAACTAACACACACGTAACATAGACCCATCAACAAAAATTAACAACCACACAAATCATTTTACGTAACAATTACGTGGGCTAGTGATGCAACGTATCGTATCGATACTTGCACATCACTGGCCCATCCCCGCGCCTGCGCTGGAGCGAGACGAAGAAAGTATAACCGTCGTGGCTCGCAACGGCTAACACTACGAAACGGAATTATAAGTTAGAGCCCTTATTGGGGTGAGCAGAAAGGTAAGGTGGGAAAGGAATTGAAGAAAATAATGTTGTAAGTAAAAATTGACGGTTACTAAAGTAAAAACAAAGATAATGTCTTGTCTGTGTCTTTTTACTGCTAGTCAATACTTACGGTGTTAATAAAAGCAAATCTACGAGTATTCGATAGGAAATAAACGCGGTTCTCTACACTTTGATAAAAAAACTCAACTATATCCGACGATCCTGCATACTTATCTCTTTTGCTGACGGTACTATAAGTAGGTAGACCTCTGCCTAACCTTTGGAGAATCTCAGGTGTGATGGTACCTATGTTATGTTGTTAATAAAGGTGACTTATGTTAATCTTATAAATCATCATCTGCCTAGCTTTTTCCCAACTATGTTGGGGTTGGCTGCCCGTCCCGGATGCAGCTGAATACCAGTATTTTACATGGAGCGACTGCCTATCTAACCTCCACAACCCAGTTTCTGGGTAATACGAAACCCCTTGGTAAGACTGGTTGTCAGACTTTCGGGCTTCTGACGACCCGTTACGAGTGTCAAAGTTCCACGAATGACAGCCGGGACCAACGGCTTAGCGTGCTTTCCGAGGCACGGAGGGGTCTTGGTATGAAATGATGGTGACCCATCTACGGACCAACCGCGGTAAGCGAAGCTTAACCTGATCGATCGACCTTTGTGGCTGTTATTAGTACTTAACCACAAGCTTTATCTTATAAATATACGCATAAAACGTTATTAGGGGCTTTATGAAGGATGTTATTATTATAATTCTGTTTTAAATAAAATACATAATTTTGCATAATTTATTTCTATTCTCATAATTGACGTCAATAAAACTATTTAAAATGCAAACAGTATTGTTTTTGTAATTCCTTTTTGTTTATTTTTTATTTTCAGTTAATTATGTGTTCGCTTCAAGCTCTTTGTTTTAAAGTTTTATTTGTTTTAGGTAAATTATTCCCCTTTTGTTAGTTTATGTTAAATTGCTTATTCTAGTGTTAGTTTATTAAGTTTATCATTTAATCTTGCTAGCAAGAACCCCGTCTTCACAAACAATGAAGTAAATGTAAAGTGCATGCAAGAAATAAAAAGCTTTTTTAATTTTTATTTTATTTATTATTCCCCTTTGAAATAAACTCATTTTAATCCTGAAAAAACTTTTTTAAGTAAAGATAAATATCTGCTTCAAATGGGCTTTAATAGAATAGTAACAGTAAGAAAATGATGTTTCTAAATGAAATGAATCAATGTATGTACTTACGAATACCTAAAATATAAAAGCAACAAACTAAAATAACGATAGAATAAAACATATCTTATTATTTTCGTTAACATAAAAACCAGTACAAACGCAACCTCTATAAAAATACCTCATTATATTTTAAAACGCTGAACAAAATCTGAGCAATAAAAAGCAATAATTTCCCGAGATTAGAACGACGAACAAACATACATAGAAGTACGATACAATCACTGTAGGTATACCGAACGGAACCAACCAGTAATGTACCAACTATAATTACATACTTCATGTGAGAGCGAGACAGCAATAAAAACTTTACAAGTAAAAAGGAGACAGCAACAGTCATCTGTTATGTGTCGTAAGTGAGCGCACGCGCCGACTTTTTATTTCACTCACACACTCCCACATACTCACACATGTGTGTGTCCGTTTTTGTGTGCGTATTTCTATGTGTGTGCCAATGAGTTTGTGTGTGCGTATGTGGTAACGGAAACTTCTAGTGTTTCTGATTTATATATACTAACTATGACAATACCAAGGAAGATCATAATCTCTAAATTGCTTGATAGATAGAAGCAGCTTCAATTACCCTTCGATGTTAAAGTTGATATGAAAATGATTAGGGTTTTGTCGGCCTGTAAAGAGGTTTTGTAAGTTCATAATTGGTGATGTTTTGACAGAGTTAAATGTATTTAATTGGTGCTACGTATAATATGGTGTTGCGCATAATGCATTTTTTGTCTTTACTTTAATTAACCATATAGGTAGGTTGTGAATTCGCCAAGAGCCCATTGGTGGAAAGCGGTTATCGCTGATTATTGCTTTCTAAAAAAACAACGAGTTTTCTTCCGAAGTTACTAGGAGATTTTGAAATGTCCCTTGAATACCTATGCCTTCCATACTGAAATACAGTAATGATGATAGAAAAGAAATGGTTATAGTGGAAGTACAGGCGCCAGCACATCAAGCTACTACAATCTGTCAAATTTCTTTAATAGATTTTCAACTTTATCGCTAAAGCATAAGGTTCAAAGTTGATTGGGAAAATTTGACAGTTTCGGGTAGCTTGATGACCTGGCGTCTGTACTTTATATCAGGGCAAGCTCTTTTACGAGGATCTGTACTATTCACAAACCATTCATTTGTGTCTTTCGTGTTTCTGTGGTTCGTCGAACTTGGCAATCACATCAAGAAAAAGAGATCACCACTAAGAAAATGCTAAAAAAATACGGGTTCTTTAAAGCTTTTTCTATTATTAGTAAGGGATCGGTTTACGGTTAAATATATTATATATATTATTCTTGTACTAGCTGACTCGGCAAACGTTGTTTTGCCATATAAATTATTTCTAGCTGCCTGGCGCTACTTCGTTTGCGTGGTGTCCTATCCCTTACCTATAGATGTAATTCCTTACTTACATTTAAATCCATACATGTAATTTCTAACAGTTTCTTACACGTGAAGTAAAGAAATACACGTTATTTTCTCGTTAGTACTTTTTTCTTCAAACGCGCATAAAGTCAGGTGGTCATAATTATGCGCGTTACAAGGGGTTACTTGAGGGTGGCAGGTTTCAAAAGGGTTCAAGACGGTCACAACCTGTCACAATTTGTAGATGTGTACGATAGTGGTAATAGACTATTAATTTAGGTACAGGATATTTCTGAAATATTGTTAACGAAATTGAGAACAAACGGACTACACGTACACGTATTGAGGATGAGTGCTAATAGGTTTGAACCTCTACCTACATCCATACTAATATTATAAATTCTAAAGTATAACTCTGTCTGTCTTTCTGTCTGTCTGTCTGTATGTAGGTATGTTACCTTTTCACGCCTAAACCACTGAACGAATTTCGATAAAATTTGGCAGTGAGATCAAAGTCAAAGTCAAAGTCAAATCATTTATTTCAAATAGGCACATTAAAGGCACTTTTGAACGTCAAAAAAAAAACTAAATAGAAATGATTCTAGTCGCCCATTCGAAAAGGTAGATTTCGTATGGAGAAGAATGGAGAAGAATGGGCAAGAAACTCCACCGTTACTCTTTTAAAATGTTTTACAAGGTCTTGTATACATAATAAAAATTATATGTGAACACGATGCACCCATAATAAAATTAGTCTACCACAAAAGGTAAAAAGAATTAAAAATTAGGCAATGACAGGTAAATCAAATAAGTGATAGATACATGGTGCTCACATATTTACAAGTTAGTTAGATTGCATCCCGGAGAAGGACACAGGATAGTTTTCATCGACATACCTCGCGGGCGCAAGCTAGTCTATTATAAGTACCTCTTTGTAATTCCCTCAACCTAAATTATGAATACTTTATGTTTTAGAGTTTAGAGTTACGATCCATGGTTGTTCGTAGCAAGCGTCTCCTGCGGCCGTAATATATAAGACTAGCTTCACCCTCTTAGGGGTGGAATTTCGAAAAACCCGTTCTTAGTGGATACCTACTCTTCACGCAGAACACACCCTCTGAATTTCATGTCTCTTATAGGACCAGCAGTTTAGGCTGTGCGTTGATATATCAGTCAGTCAGAACTTTGAATTTTATAATATAAATTTACTTCGCAAAAACATGAATGAGCGTTTCCTCGACGACGTAAGTTTTGAGCGTTGTAATACCCTGTATGTTCTTATACTTATCCTATTATCCATGCGTTTTCGAAAGTTTATTGAATCAAATAAAATCAAATCATCAAATCATTTTATTTCTTTGCAAACATGGGTAAAAAAGACACATAGATGTTTCATATTTATAAGTTCTCCACATTTTACCGTCCAATGGGCATGCAAATACTGTACATACAGTTTAAGTTTAACATACATAATTGAAAACATAATAAAAAAAAATAAAAAAAATTATTGAGTTGCAACACTTGCAACATGGCGCGAAATTTTATTATCTTTACCCACTTCTGTCGTCCTTTGGCTAGATTTCCATAGATATTCCATAGCATTTTCCCTGAGATTTCACCAAGAAAAATCCAGGCCACACAAAGCCAGCGTCATCAAGTGTTGACGTTTAATTATCAATTACTTCATGAACTTCTCGCGCCTTATAGATAGCCTCATTGATAACGTCAGTGCCTATAAATTTACACCAAGGATGTAGTCTATCAGCCATATAGATCATATAGTAATTACATTGCATGGCGTGTTCATAGGGGATTATATCGACCAGCGGTAACTGACGTTATGAGGAGCTGCCCCCTTTTGATGGTTGCAAGATTTTGCTTGTTTCAAAATGTGACTGCCTTACTGGTCATTGGCTCTCCCTGCTTTTAATAGAAATGAAGAAAATTAATTGTTTTACCTCAATTTTTCTCATATAAATCGCTAATCTCTTGTATATCTATATCCCTATATCTTCAGCATTATGTCAAATTTCTACAAGATTTTTAACTAGGAAAATCCAGGCCACATAAAGAGCAAGCTCATGGCTCGTCATCAGGTGTGTTGACCCGCACGTGCCACGTTTATTTATCAATTACGAGCGGGAGATTTGAACTTCTCGCTCTGCCGGCCAACTGTGGCCAGACGGAACGGCCGCCCGCTATGTACACGTGCAGGGTAAAGTGGCGCGTAGTATGAGGAAATGTGGTGTATGAGCAGTGCCGGATTAGCCCCTAAGAAAATTAAGCAATTGCTTAGGGCATCACGTCTCGGGGGGCACCATAAGGCAGAAACAGCACCGAAACAGTATTTCCTAGCACATGAAAGGCAAGGCTGTTTATCAGCAAGATATTACAAGATCCAAAAGTCACTCTAGCTAGAGATGTGCGCCAACATTTACAAATCGCTCGTCGATGTTTTGGAAAAATACGAGGCGACTAGTGGATAGGAGTCCCTACCGGCATGGGTTGCTTAAGGCATCAAGTAGTCTTCATCCGGCACTGTGTATGAGAAATATGTAGGTTTACACTCTTGTCAATCTTGTCATATCTCAATAAACGGTAAAGTAGTTTTGCTTGATGCTTTTTTGAAGGTGTCAGAAAATTGTGCTCTAATAGGTAGGGCTCGACAACTGAGGAGAAATAGCACAGATTCAAGAGGTTCCACCGAGCCACATTCAACCGCCCCAAAAAATAAGCCTGAAGTGAATGACGATTTGCTCATTTTAGGCTAATTTTTTTTTTCAAGGAGGGTTTAGTATTTGTTTAAGAAAATAAATTGTTATTGACTGTTGGTTCTTGAAGTCAATGTTTTAAGAAAGGAAGAAATGAAAGGAATGTGTCACATTGCGAAGAGTATTGTAGAAATCAACAATTTTATAACCATCTATGTCCTGATTGACCAGAGAGCTTGTGTTTTTTTTTCAATTTCTTAAAACCACTCACGATCCCGGAAAGAAAAAATAATCTTGCTATTACCACAACTGCTCTCAGGTGTACGCGCCTCGCCGCGCGCAAGTAAGGCACACTTAGCGCAATTTTTTTTATATTCTCTCCACAATTACTCTGCACGTGTGTGTGTATGTGTACACGTGTCGTGAAAACTATGGGCACGTGCATGTGTGCGTGTTTACTGTTACTATTGCATTATGTACTGGCTTTCGACTTGGGTTTACTTGGGGTTTTCATAGTCTTTGGGAACTTTAATTGCGCTATATGACTTCCAAAAATATTTAGCATTTTTGATTTTTTTAGCTAAACCTCTCAAGGTTTGAGTGCCTCATACAAGTTGTGAGTCCTCTCTTTTGGCAAACAGGCCAACGATCCAACTGATTGAAAGTGGTTACCTACACCTAAAATACTTTCCCGAATTAATCCTTTCACTAGGAATTCTTTAATACCTACTTTATCAATTCCCATTATTTTGTCTTCAACCCAAAAGAACTGCTTTAAACTCTAATTCTACAAACAGACAAAACTTGAAACAACGATAACAGTAATTCTTAAAGATATTGTTAAAAACTACTTTTGAAAATTGCGGGCCTCATTACAAAATACTTTATTTTTGGAGTTGGTTTAGTTAAGAAACGGTGGTTTGATCGCGTCTAGTGTTGCTCAAATTGTGATGTGTTTGAGCAATATTAATGGTGGGTAGGTATCCTGCAACAATTTTTGGAAAGGGTTTCTGAAATTTTGAGCTGAGAAGATTTATTAACATTAGGTAGGACTAGGTACTTCCTGGTGATAAATGAAATGAAATTCAAAACGCGTTAGTGGCTATGCTGTTTCAAGTTGTAGGTAATAGGCAGATGTTATCACTTAGCACCAGGTAAGTCATCTGCCATTTCTCGACTCTTAGGTAAAGGTACTTAAAGAATACCAACACATGTGACTTGAATTAGATTTTCGGATATCACGCCTGTAAACATTTACGCATATTATTTTATTGTCAAACTCAAAATCAAAGCATTTATTTGAATTAAACCATTAACAGGCAATTTTGAATTGTCAAGAAGTCGGTCAGTCAGAAAATATGAAGCTAGTTGCCTATTTCAAAGCGTAGATACCTATAGAGAAGAACGGGCAAGAAACTCCAGGACACTCTTTTAAATTATATTTTACAAAAATATTATTGAATTTATATTTTTAAGTGAGAACGATGTAAAAAAGACGTACGCATTAAAAGCGTCTAGAGTACAGCAAATAGTAAGAAAACAACAATCCAAAAACAAAATAATGAAAAATAAGCCGAGGCAGCTAAGTGATGACCAGCCCCAACTGACGGCACGCGTTCATGAAAATAACGCATAGATCAGCACCATTTAGCTCAACCATTTTGAAGGGAGAAGAGTTAAAAGAATAACTAGTCAGCAGGTCGGTAGCGAAGGCCACGTGAATAAATAATAAAAGCTGTATATTCGTGGATGGGTGGCAATCCATTACAAATCGAGACACCTGCGTGCCTTGGAAAGCACGTTAAACCTTTGGTCCCGGCTGTCATTTATAGATCTTTGACAGGCGTTACGAGTAGTCAGAAGTCCAAATAATCCGACAAACCAGTTTTGCCAAGGGGTATTGTGTTACCCAGTAACTTGGTTCTGGAGGTCAGATAGACAGTCGCAGTCGGTAATACAAGCCTGGCTCTGTAGGTAGATACCAGCACAATAGTCCTCCAGACCGTATTTCGGCCATGGCTGCCAATCCTATCGGAGACTAACCTTAGGTGCGGGAGATATTATAGTACACAAGTGTTCGCGCAGACACAGGTTCACTCCCTCTTCCCTCACTCTCATAGTCCGATGGGACGGCAATCCAACACAACCGGAGAGAGATCAGGCCCGGGATGTACGACTTAACGTGCTTTCAGAGGTACGGGGGTCTCACTCCGTCAACTTCCAAATTCTGTTACTAAGAAATTGCTACTGAGCGTGGACAGTAGTCGCGCAACCGAGAGTATTGCCCACATTCAGACAGTCTCGTAACACTGTTAGTCATATTAACACCTTACTCTCCGAACCGACAATTCAAATTTTTCATCTCTTTATTAGTGGTTGTACCTAAAGGGAATCATATCACTTGGTTTTAGTAGGTTTTTATTTTTTATTTATCCTTTTGATAGATTCTTATTTTGTAAATGTGAGGACTTTGTAGGCCTTGTAGACTGATCTGTAGACCATTTTTTATTTTATCAAGTACCGGGTACTTGTTGACAGGCCTACGCTGTCCTCCCATACCTACTGTAATTTGGAAACATTGTAAACGCCAATTATTTTTAAAAGAGTAACCGTGGAGTTTCTTGCCGGTTCTTCTCCATAGGAAACGACTGGAACCGTGCACCTAGCTTCTGACGTTTCATAAGTGCCCATGTAGGCTTATGTGAAATAAAATATTTTGATTTTGATTTTAAACCTAAACTTAGCAGACCTATGGCAATTTACCTTCGGGTTGAAATCGGTATACACTATTTTCACAAACAGTTCTACTTCTAGCTAAAACTAACTGCAGTCATATTATGCCAATAATTATTCCAATCGATGTTATTAACCTCTTCTTTGTCGATCGATCGATATATCATCCTGAGCGCATTGGGGCATCAAAACAGACTATTAGTATGCGCCCACGCCGCGTTATTTTTCCTGCCGGTTCCGAGTTGCAAAGAGTACCTACCTAGTAGTGTGCATTGGTAGAGTGGACTATTTGATCAAGTCAGTAGGTAAATTAAAGTAGTAGGATAGTTATGGCTCAAGAAAGACTATATTTCGTTTTAGGGTTCCGTACCCAAAGGGTAAAAACGGGACCCTATTACTAAGACTCCACTGTCCGTCTGTCCGTCTGTCACCAGGCTGTATCTCATGAACCGTGATAGCTAGACAGTTGAAATTTTCACAGATGATGTATTTCTGTTGCCGCTATAACAACACCACCACCCTTCACCACCCTTGGTTGACTGGTGGAGAATGCCTAAGGCATTAAGTCCGCCTTTGTACCTTTTTGTGCGAAAAGTTTAAATAAATAAGTAACAACAAAATACTAAAAACAGAATAAAATAAATTTGTTTGGAAACCCTAATAGATTGTCATATGTGAACATAATGCAATTCCAATAATATTACATACATGACATACGTGTCGAATTGATAACCTCCTTTTTTTTGAAGTCGGTAAAAAACGCTATACATGTATTTGGACATTACGACCACATGTGGCGGTCACCACTCTTCTAAGAAACAGCAACATAAGTTACCTGCTAAATACATTTATGAGAATCTGTTAAATACCTAGCCACATGTCTGTCTGAAGTGTAAAAACTTAGTCTATGACCAATTTTCTTGTCGGAAACTAAAGATAATTTATTTACTGTTTTATAACTTTAATACTTTCTTGCAGGATACATTCCTTATACTGTACCGTAGTTTTTGCATTAGACTCCTCTAGTAGTGAATAATTAACAATAATACATACTAAGTGCGTCTGTACCTACCTACTTACAACAGGATTAGCAAGTTAAAGAAGTTCATGACATTACAGCACGCCTATATTCCTTTAAGAGGGCACCGACCAAACGCCGACCGCGCTTTGCTTTTTGTTTGGTTATTTCATAAAAATATAATAGTGGCCAATATTTTCCGTTTGATTAAAATAAAACTAAACAATGTAAAAACTACCGCTTATAATAATATTAACGTATTTATCTTGTGGAGCACAACGTAACGTGCTTATTTTCTGCATATTCATTCTAAAATACAAGAAATAAAAAAAACAAACGATGAGGGCGCCACTAGGCGGTCGGGGTTCCGCAGAGATGTTACTGCCACACTGTTAACTCGACAGGACTACTACCATGGGTTCATCTGCCTAGCAACCAAGCCTTTTCCCAACTATTGGGGCCGGCTTCCAGTCTAACCAGATGCACCTGAATACCAGTATCTCAGATAGAGCAGCTGCGATGTTAGTTTGTTTCCAAAAAAAAAAATCTGCTGTTCCCTACATTTATGTTCGTATAACTCGTCAAAATGTAGGGAACAGCTGATTTTTTTTCGCGATTTCAGGTTTGGTCCCACAGTAAAAGTTGTTCATAATGATGAGTACGATGACATCTTAAGAGGTTGTTAATGTTTTACCAATAACCCTGTTTATGTTGTCGACATTGGATTGCATGGTGAAGTACGAAAAAATATCATAAAACGAAAAAAACATTTTAAAATTACAATAATATAATACCACTGACCTCTATCATACTTTTACAGGTAGGTACAGTGTTTAATACTGATGCTTTTTCGTGCATCTATAACATCGCCATCTGTTTTCAAAATTAAACAACAAACGATCTTATAGTCGTGTACGGTTCAGGTAGATAAGTATAGATGTCGCTGTTCTAAAGTTTTATGAGAGGCCCACTGTCAGTGCAAGTAGTTAAAAGATTAACTGCTAGATGGCGCTTCTACCAAAACTGTTTAGTAACCTCTTTGAGTCACTAGATGGCACTCAATCTGACTAATTTTTTTCCCCAACTACAAATACATAGGTTACAATTTTTTTTCTTTTTTGTTGTTTTTACAATAATTACTCGCCAAACTTTCGAGTGTGATGGCGAGGAGCGCCTGTTAGATACACAGTAAACCTAACCTTAAAAACTAAAAAATATGCACTATTTTACTCAGGGATCCGAGATTGCGGATGTTTGGGTCAGCTTCCAGTCTAACCGGATGCAGCTGAATACCAGCACAAAGCATATTTCTTTTCATTCTTTCAGCTCTTGTCAACGACAACATTTAGGAGTTATTTTTTTTAGCTCTTTGGGAAAATCTTCCCTGATGGAGACGTGATCAGTAGCAACAATAACTTCAAGACATTCGGAGGAGCTCTCATGGTGATATTCAGATCAGCTACAGGTAAGTTCCATATCGTTTTCCCAACTATGTTGGGATCGGTTTCCAGTCTAACCGGATGCAGCTGAATACCAATATTTTACATGGAGTGACTGCTTCTCTGACATCCACAACCCAGTTACTGGGTAACACGATACCCCTTCGCACTTTGGATTGTTTGTCAGACTTTCGGGCTTCTGACTAACCCACAACGACTGTCACAGGTACAAAAAATGTCAGCCGATACCAACGGCGTAACATGCTTTATCGATCAGATTGAGCTACACTGGCCGCGGTCGGTCCGTGGATAGGTGATCATCACATATCAAGACCCCTCCGTGCCTCGGAATGCTTTGCTTTCGTTAAGCCGTTGTTCCCGGCTGTCATTCGTGAATCTTTGACAGTCGTTACGGGTCGTCAGTAGCCCGAAAGTCTGAGAACCAATCTTACCAAGGGGTATCGTCTTACCCAGTAACTACGCATAAAATAGTCTTGGCATATCAGGAACATTTCAGGCTTTCTACCATAGGGTGAATAAACAACACAAAACATTATTATATACAATTATCTTTATTTTTTTCTCAAAATAACAAAGAATTAAGCTAAGGGTTCAGAACCGAGAGCCTTAAAACATTGTTTAAATTTTCGACAATTGATAGCTAGGTACAAATTATAAAACAAATCGACCACTCGTTAACTTAGAAAATGATATACAGGAGATAGTATGCCATCATTTTATCATATAAGTTTATTATCATTCACTTCATGTATGAAAATCAGTTAAGTTAATCCCCGGATTTTATAAGAGCCAGCATGCTCTCAATTCATTCGAGTTACAATACAGACAGACTGAACATAGGCACTAAGAACTTTCGCGCATGTTCTCTCACTCGCACTCGCCTCATGTCACCATTTGGTTCCTAAAAAATCTTACTGCGCAGCCTTTTGCTCAAAGTTCAGGCCCGCCAAGTTACTTCGATCGTATTGTAAGTGGTTGTATCTAATTGGTTGATTATTGGAAAGCGAAGGATGTCTACAGTGGAATGAGCGAGCCCAGAAGATGCTTGTTCACTATTGCTTTACGGGCTAACGGTTTATCGGTGGAAGGAAACACAGATGCTGGCAGAGAGTAGAAATATTATCAACGATAACCAGCTGACATGGACATCTATGTACTAAATACCCATGTTTGCAAACCAATAAATGATTGATTGATTGATTGATTGATGGAATTTCACAATAGTTTAAATTATAGGCTTCCAGAAAACGTGATCTTAACCTTAACACTTGAGCTATTTATAATATCAACATTATAACTTCCCCACGGCAGGGCAAAGGTCTCTTCATATACAGGGAAGGAACGATCGTCGAAGAGGGAAAACATCGTTTTATTACAGACAGGTGGTCCAAAGGTGACAGAAAAGGTAAGAAGTTTAAACACGTCTAGCGCATTCAGTAATTTGAGGTGCAAGTGAGCCTTAATCCAGGTAAATCAATGATGTTTGCTGAATTTTTCAGCATTTTTAAAGCCTTACAATCTCCTGTATATTCCTAAGTTCGTTCACTAGACTAGAATCTAAACACTCGAAGTTTCCCATTTTGGTCCAACGACACATCATTCTTTCTTTCATGTAACTCACAACAATTTTGATGGGCAATGCTCGGATTGCCGCCATCTTTTGTGGCATGAGCAGAGAGTATTCTGATGGTGATGTAAAAGAAATGGATTTTTGATCACCTATTTAGTTACTAGCCCATATTTAGCCAGGAGTAACTGTTGCTCTGGGCATTAATCAACTCCTGGAGTCGATTTCAACAGGATCGACTGATGGTTTGGTAAAGTGATAGGATTGAGCTAAGTATAATATGGCTAGTAACCAAAGTTTTGTTATCAAACTGATATCTGGTAGTTGCAATATTTTATGTTAATTTATTTTCATATTTGACTAAAAAACCTACCCAAAAACATTTTGCGAAGTTTTAATATTGAAGCACAAATGAATAGCCTAATATTGTTTCATAATTCATAAGGAAAGGCCTTATTTTGTGCATTTTTCGAGATTTTAGTTAAACTAAAATTTAAAAAAAATTTAATAAATTATTTTTAAATAATTTTGTTTATCCGAGCATGCCCATCTTTCTTTTAAATAGATATAATTACTTAAACAACACAGTCTTGAAAACACACAGTTAAAACATGGTGAATTATTTTCAAAATATTTTATTTTGTAAAAGTGTTACTCCATAAGGCCGTTAAAATATTATGAGAATTTTGTCATTTTTTAGTAATCAGAACACGCCATTGGTTTAAATAGGGACTGTGTTGATAATAATCATTATAATCAAATACCCAAAAACAACACCATAGTAACACTTTTATAAAAAAATAATCTCAATTTTGAAGTTTAATCTGAAACAGTGATTTAAAATATATTTTTAAAAACAAAACAAAGACAGCATACTAAAAAAAAAAACAAAGGATTTGATAAGATTTTATTGTAAAACAAGATTTTAGTATTTATAAAACCTTAGTTTTTCAATGCAATCTTTCAAATACCTATAACTTTTTATCGTATGATGCTGAAGTGAAATGATTTTCACGAAACCAATTTTAAGGGAAACGATCTCTCCTATACCTACTGAGGTATAGGTAATACAATTTGACATCTTTAAGATTAGTCGACAATAATAATAATAGCCTCCCGACCGATTTTGGTCACGGTGGCCAATCTCAACGGAGATTAGACAGGTACGCAGGAGATATTATAGTGCACATGTGTGCGTAAACACAGGTGCACTCTCTGTTCCTTTACTCTCATAGTCCGATGCGACGGCAATCCGACACGACCGTGCGGATGACGCGGTGACGGCTTTACGTGCTTTCCGAGGCACGGGGGTAATAAACCGCCAACGTTCAAACTCCGGATTGGATTATGTCCATGATTGCACCTACCACTGTTTGTCTCTGCCTAACTCAACATAGGTGGGAAAAGGCTAGGCAGATGATGATAATTATTTAGTAATATTAACAAATGAATACAAACAAAAACGATGAAATATTCATGAAATATGCCAACTTTCATAGTGCACCCTATTAAATTAAGAACCTCAAAGTTAAAAAATTGGAAGAATTAAAGTGAAGTTCTAATAATTATTTATTAATCAAGGACCTATCTACAGCTTTGATAATATCAAAGCTATTAAAGTTATTAACATCAACTAAGACTGAATTGCAATTACACACAAAAAAATTATGGTCAAGTTGGTTTCTAAATATGTCAATCTCTGTTAGCTTCAATATATTGACATGGACAGAAGTTCATTTAGTCAACTGTATAGTTTTAACGGGACTTAGATTCGAATTCATCGCAATTAGTTACAGACGCCAGCATATCAAGCTACTACAATCTGTCAAATTTCTCTAACAGATTTTCAACTTTATCGCTAAAGCATAAGTTTCAAAGTTGATTAAGAAAATTTGACAGTTTCGGGTAGCTTGATGGCAGTAACGAAGCTAAGTAATGTTTATTTAGCTTCAATGTTGAAGATTTTATAAAAATCATTATCACTTCAGCAAATATTGAGATTGAAACCGAAACAATTAAATGGTAAAACAGCCATAGAATCACAGGGATGTGGATTACAAATATAATATATATTCACGAGTTCTTGGGTTTAAATTGCAAGATATTTCTGAGTTTCATAATATAAATTATAAGTATTATATTACGCAAGTTAGAGCCCAAGATTATAGGGATGTACCAAACAAAAATAGAACGCTATACATTACAGGATTTATATTCAGTCCCAACCCTATAATTTTAGTTCTAAATTGTTTAATATAAGTGAAATTTAAAATTACGCTATTTTAAGTTAGTCTTTTTTTCATCTTAATGGCGTAGCAATATTCAGCTGTTATTATATAAGTCTTTCTTCGTTCGAATGGAAACCCTTTCGCATATTATTGATTCTTTACAAATTATTAAATATCTTGCAATTTGAACCCCTTTCCTATTTACCACAAATTATTATCAGCTTCCACTTTATCCAAACGTTACAGAAAAAGAAAATTTAAATATTTATTTACTTGACTCCTAACATACTTACGATATTACCAAATTTATTATTGAATATTACACATTTTCTCATTATACTTTAGTAGAAATTGTGGCAATACTTTGGAAGAAACATTTTTTTAACATCGAATTCGGTTTCATAAATACTACGATAAATATTAAAAACAAAAAGATTTTGTTTAAAAAACCATGCTTTCTTCGCGTGTTTTGAGAGATTTTTTCTTGGATTCAATGGTCCGCGATCAATTGGAGGCACCACTTTATAACCCATGGTCGTATAAGAATATTTTAAATAACGCTTATGTCTACTAGTAATTTTAAGTAGACTACATAGGAATTACTTTAAAGAAATCGGAAGTCTGTCTTCCATTTTTAGTTTTAGACCTTAAATCTGGCAAGCGATTTTATACTTCAGTAAATTGAAGTAAACTTTTATTAAAATTTAATTTGTAAGAAACAATTTACATAGTATACTGATTAATAAATTTTAATTTAAAAAATTGAAGCGTTGTCCAACGCGTAGTGACGTGAATCACGTCACAAAATGTTCAATTATTTTTATCGATAACGTTAAAAGACACATTTGGAAAGAAAGCATGGTGAAAAAAATACGTATCTACAATTTTAAAATCATGCATTCAATGCAATAAATTTTTACTTAAACACTATTCGTCTTAATACTATTATTAACATATAATTAAATAAATCTCTAAGGTAACCACATAAATTCTCTATCTAATTATAACATTATTTTCATACTAATACAATCATAAGACTGATTCTATGATAGGGGGTCTCTCTACTGGTGACATACGGAAATGTCATTACTTTTGATCATGTGTATGGAAAGAATTTCGTTACACAGTGGAATATATTTTTAGAGCAGTACGAAATAATGTGATTATTATGAATTTTGAGCTATCCAAGCACTTAGAATAATCGTGACATTCATTGCACTACTAATCTACATGTCAAGATGTCTGATCAGTAGCTGATTGTCCAATTTAACCAGAAAATATTTAACATAATGTCACTTTTACATTAAGTGAAATATTTAACAAAAACTAAAAAACTAAAATCATCACATTGGTATTACTGCTAAATACATTTCACTGTGCGACAAAATACTGTGACACAAGTCATATTCCAGCAATGCGTCCTGACGACGTAATCAACCCGTTTCACATACATACACGCATCACTACGTCGCCGCGACGTATAAGTCCATTACCTACATTTACACAGCACTACGTCTCAGGGACGTTATAATCCATTACTTCACACACTATGCTTCACTAACACGGAGCAACGATTTTATGAAAATAAAAGATATTGAAGGCACTAGTAGAGTTCTAGTGAGTAAATAAAAAACATAAAACATTTTATAAGTTGGGACCTCAAGAGCATGTCCACAATCAAAGTCATCGGAAGGTCCCGTTTTTAAAAATACCAGGAAATTATTTTATTTTATATCGGAAAAAAAAAAAAATTAGTAAAGGAATTTAAAAAACGGATTAATAAAACAGTCAGAAATAATGGTTTCAGCTTCATGTTTTTTGAAAACCATTAAGAACTCCTAATTATATATTAAAATAAAATTATTTAACCTTAAAATTAATAATTAAAATTAAAAAAAACATTCGATATTACACCGTAGCTTTAAAACTTAAAATTAAAAATGCAAACAAAATATAAATAATTTAATTACATTTTTTTTAATTTTAATCACATTGACTTTTGACTAGAAATAGCATCTTTTGAAAATGCCGAGATGTACGCAATGCGAAAATTACCAACAAAAAAACACGTTGCATTAGTGTTACATTTTTTTTTCATACGCAACTAGAATTTCAAAAATCTATTGTATACACTCTAATGATAACTTAGGACCCCCAGAAATGACTTCAACTATGAACAGATTATTCATAACATACCAGTATCTCTAAAAAACTGCCTAATATTGATATGATTCGAATAACTATTGACTATATTGAAATTTGAAACTAGTTGTCTTTTTTCTAAAAACGCCTCTCGCAAGAAAGTCTAAAGACGATACCATTGTCACATAATTTTACCTCGTTGTTACAAGAAGCGAGATTCTATCCGTTCATTATTAACATTTAAAATCTTAATTAATACTGTTTTTATTACTAATACGGATAAAAGAAACTACACGGAGAGGACGCGAAAGAACATTACGTTCCAGAGACAAAGACCACAATCCAGAATCTTTCATCCCTTTCATGTCACAATCCAGAAATGCATTCCATTTCCAAACGTTTCTTCCATTCCTGAGCGCATTCCGATAATCGAAACTTGGAATGGCACTACAGAAGTCTTTTAAAAATGGAATGGAACAAGAAATGGACTATTCCATTTTAAAAATCACAGTGTAAAACTCTGTGTCCATAACTCACACTCCAAAATCTTGCAAAATACAAATCTGATATTTTTTTTAATGTTAGGCAGTATCGTGTTAGACTTAGAACATTAAGTTACACAGATTCATAATTCTAATAATTGTTGTTTTGGTACGTCGTTTCGACGTGGCGTCATTTTTTGCTAGTGGTAACTAGGCTTTCATGTCCGTGATATTTTCACTTGCATGGTTATACATAGGTTTCCATGTGGCTTGTGGACGGGTCCTAGAAAGATGCTTCCACTAAGTAAGTCCCGTCCATTGCAACACCGGTCTGGTTTCCTTGCACCGTGCTCCCGGCAGGAATGTACTTGCCACACGCTTGCTGTAATCAGAAGATTTTGTGTTTGAATTGTGAATACTTAAAAATATTGAACGGATTTCATTCATCCAAGTTTTAGCTTAGCATTTACAGTACAGAAGGCAATGTTTTACCTACTTTATAAATGCAATAATAACTGGCAGAACTAAATTATTCTTTACCTCAGTGTCAGACGATTAAAATGACGGGAACTTACTCATAATCATTTGTAAAATTAAAATATTTTAGCCATATTCGAATCATCATCTGCAGATGCAGATGATGATGCAGCCTTACCTAAACCTCCTTGCTGAGCAAAACTAAATAACAACATATATCATACCATACACATATATATACGTATTAGTTACAATACCAACATTTAAAACAACATAGAATACCATAATATATATAAAATAAAACACCAATATTTATCTAATTAACTACAATAAATATAAACACATCTTACTTCCATATATTTTTACGCAGAAAGTATACGCCTACCTACCTAAATCTATCTACACTGACATATAACAAGCTTTTACAACAATAACAAGCAATCTTCGAAAACCTGCGGAACCAAAAACACAGACACGTCAAACGTATAATAATTATAATAAAAAACATCGAGAAGTATTTAAAAATAATAAAATATGTGATAGTTTGCTAGCATTGATGTGGTGTGAGTAAATGTGTGTGCCATTCATGCCAATTTATAGAAGAAAATAGAGTTTTGTATGTAGACCCAATGTGTAATGTAAAATGTATAGATTTTTCTGAGGGTATCATAGAAAATGTTCGATAGAATTGAAAGATTTAAAAATATCCAACAATAATTTTGTTTTAAAACAAACTTAATATTAAAAAATCGAGTTAAAATTAAAATAATGCACTTGAATTAAAATACACAATTGTTTTATTTTTCTATAATGTCACCTCAGAAAAATTATGTAAGTGATCATGATTTGTTTCACTAGAATGTTATTTTGTGAGTTTTTAGTTTCATGGATGGCGTTTGATTCCTATGAGTCTTATTAAAGACTTTGATCTTGTTTGATAGGTAAGTAATTAAAATTTTATTCGATTTTCATTATTTAAAATTTTGAAGGAGTTAGTAGGTAATTCAAAATTTACCCAAAATTGTTTTAGTGAGGTCGATTTGAGGGCTCATTAGCAACAAAATTTTGGCTTTTAAAAACTGATCTCCTTTATTGCCAATTAAAATAATTTCCAATTAAAATGTGTGCAGTGTGTTGGCATTTGATCAAACCGTATGTTCTGTTCAACATATAACAGCATAAAAAAACACGATGACATCCTTTTTAATATACATTTACAACACTTGGATCTACTGCGGGTTATCGCCTTATCCTTAAGTAAAAAATGTGAAAGAATAAAGCGATTTATTTTACAAAATATAGGGACATAAAGATATTTTATACGTACATAAATAATTTTATATAAAATAATTGACAACACGGTAGCACCATAGCGCAAGCCTATAAACAATGATACAACATTAAACAAGATACAACAGGACCATATTTATAAAGCAACAGTTTATAACAGCCAACACCCTGCAGACATTTAAAGCCTCATATATTTATTCATCCTTTGGATTTGCTGACGTTACCACACAGCGACTTTACGAAGACTGACCAAAATAATAAAAAAATGCAAAATATAAATATTTTTCCTGTATAATTTTTTTCTATATTTTTTTTGTAAAACTCGAATAAATATTTTTCTAAATTTTAATTTAACATGCTGAATTATTAACTACTAACAAAAAAAATCTGTTTTACCTTTCCATTTGTTTAGCGGGGTAAACACTTAGAAAACAAGTCAATTAAAAAAAAACTCATGAACATTTTTGCGAATGATATTATTAATACAATTAAAGCGGGCTATTCTCGGCCCGTCATCGCTGTATGTTAACGTCGCAGTCACGTACTGGTAATGGGTCTTCGCTGGGCGCAGCGGACACCGAAGTATCGGACGGTCGTGAGGTCGCAGTATACCGCCTGCTGCCCTTCCTTCCCTTCCTACTCGTATCTAATAGCAGGACCTGTCATAGCCAATTTGAGACTGAGCTTTCGACACAAAAGTAAAAATAAATGGGGAAATTTTTTGTAAATTTTTCGTGGTTTTGAAAATGGAGTTATAGTTATGGAAATTACAAAAAAAAATGTTAACAGGCAATTTGGTAATTAAAAAGTGTATGAAGACAGAAATTTCAGTAAATATAAACAGATTAAAACTAAAAATTTTAAAATTTTAATTTGTATGAAAAGAAATAGTGATAATATTGTGTCTTTTTAGTTGGAAATAAAAATAATTTTGTGAAAGTGTAGGTTTAGAGTAAAAAGTAAATTAAATAGAATTTTTTACTTAATGTAGACTGACCAGCAAAATATAATTTAAAACAAAATACATAGTTATCATCTTATTCCCAGAATTAATATAATAAATATGGTTCATACTAGTATTATTTTAACATCTAGCAAACACAAAAAATATACATCGAGCAGCTTTCCGGATAAATGCAATTCTTTTCATAATTGCATACTTACCTGTATTTACTCATCTGCCTAAATAAACATTGTCTAGCCTACTTTTTAGATCACCACAATTTTTTTCCGTTCCTACTACACACACACACCCTCTTAATAAGACCCTGGTAATATAAACTGACACAATTTAATAAATACATTATAGCTTATAAAATTATTTCATATAACACAATTACAGAGAATAGGCAAAGCTAAATATTTATCATAATTATATAGAAATTGGAAGTATTTCTGCCAAGCGTTTCTGGCAGACGACATATAGCTTTTGTCACATTTTTCTAGCCACACTTTGCGTTGGAAGCCACAATACAAGGATCCTTTATTTATTTCTATAGAATACCGTGAAAATATGGAAGACTATAAAAATAATTTCGCTTTAACTCAAGGTGGGATGGATATGCAGTCAAAATAATCATAAACATTATTTGTATGACAATTGTCAAAATACAGACAATCTCGTTATTTTTTGTTTTTAATGGTCCCTTATCAGATCAGTAAAATAAGACTGATTTTTGTTTATTTTTCCACATTTCTCATAACAACAATGTAAAAGATGTATTCTTCGTTTAATTTTCTAATTGATTCTATTTCTTTTTCGAATTGATTCTATTTCTTTTTCGAATTGATTCTATTTATGTTTACAATTGATTATATTTCTTTTTCTAATTGATTCTACATATTTCTCTCTTTGTATTTTTTCAGAACTGTTTTTATTACATTGACAACAACACCCACCCACCAAGGAGTCAGTACCAAGGCAACAATGCGAGTGACAGTAGCCCAGTAGCACGATAAGTACCTCTCTTCTATTGGGCGCGAACTCTATCGGACTGATGCAGCGCACAGAACGGTGGCGCTTCTGTTACCAATAATTACCATCATAATCTAAAAGATAGTATTTTGGAAAAACAAAGCAAAGACGTTCTCGTTGACCCATTAGGAAGATCTCAGTGAAAAGGAGAACGTAATATTTAAATTAAAAGACAAAAAAACTACAATTTATTCTACAATGTAAAATCACCAAACATAAGGGACATCAATAATAAAATCAGTGCAGGTAAATATTTTAAATACATTGTTGTGCACATTCTCAGGTTTTGAATTAAAAAATCTACATCATGTTTTTTTAATACGAATTTGCTAAAATAATTAAAAAAGGAAACTTAAATGTCATTGAAAACAAAATTGCTTATCTTTTAAAAAATGTATTTGAATGTTGTGATAATATTATTTACCAATGAATTATGCATTAAACGAGGTAAACGAGAACGGCTTGCTTTAAAAAAGTGTAAAAATAACGACGATGTAACAATGTTTACCATTTTTTTAAATTATCGAACGTTTATTATTTTTTATGCTATTTAGTGGTCGCACTAATATGATGAACACAATTATATTTAGTCAAGTGTCAGTTCAAATAAAAATTTAAAAATTATCTCTAAAATATGTTAGTACATTTTTGTCACATCGTTGCTCTTTTCGTCATTTTTATTAAATTAAAAAGTAACACATCCCTATGCCACCTTCTTTCAAAAGGAGGTTATTGTAAATATTACAATAGGTATCATTATAAAAAATGTCTAAGACAATAGCTAATAGAAAGAGATAGAAAACCTAGAGTGGGAAAAAAAATCTTAGGCAAGTGACACATTTAAGTAGGCAGGCTTGCGGATGATGATCTTATGCAGGTCTTGGATAAAGAAATGTGGAAAGAAATAGCTACATAGTGTGAAAGTGGGTGTTTTATAAAGAAATCTTCATTTTCCTTGTCTGAACCAATCATCATAAATTGAATCATCAACCATATACAAGGTGTAACTTAATTGGTCTTTGGACCTGAAAGGGGTTCATTGCACTCCTCATCATTCTGAACAAATTTTACTATGACAACAACCCTGAAATCGTGAAAAAAATCAGCTGTTGCCCACATTTTTTCGAATTATGCGAACAGAAATGTATGAAGCAGCTAATTTTAATGGTAAAGTTGTTCATAATGTTGAGTAACTAATATATGGCAAATAATTTAAGGTTCTGTGTCCTATAATGTTAATTACTTTGCATATCTAGTATTGTATACAATCAAGTATTTTCTAACTGAACAGACAGCTGTGCTGCTAAGGAGTTTGTTGCGCCACTTCTTCTCCCCAGCGAAAGCACTAGGAAGTGGTGAATGGCGGGCGTTTTGGGGGACTGTCTTTTGTAATTATGACGTTCGAAAACTGCTGATTGTCAGCCTAGTTTGAATAAATGACTTTTGATTTAGTACAATGACCCCTTTTCAGGTACAACACTATTTGATAAAAATCTAGTAGGTACAATTTGTTTTGAAAAATAACCCAGCCGCTTAACGTGTCACTTGCAAAAACTAATGAAAAACACTAAGTCATGCGTTTCAAAAAAGATTTCAAATTAAAATAGGAAGTGAGTTAGGAATCAGCGCAGATTTTTATTCAGGAATTAATTAGGAAGTACTTAATTCGAGAACGCTAAAGACATACCCATGCTTTGCTTGTTTCACTTAATTCAAACTGTATTTCAGGCTCCCTGGATCTTTTACAGGTTTTTATATTGAGCCTAAGCCTGTTATGATACAGTAATGTAAATTGTCATAACTTTACTATTCGTTTTCCCAAAAGGTGTCGCAACAAGGTTTGTCTGTTGCCAGAACTCAAAAAAAAAAAAACAACGTGACATCTGTTTTTTTATTGTAAAAATATTCAATTAAGTAATTTATATGTATTTCCCCTCAAATTGTAAACATTAGCTATTTTTTTTTTCGATTATTCTTTCTTTATTTTGAAACATTTGCTAATTCGTATAATTCCAATTCCCAAATTTTGGTCAAGATTAATTCTAAACTAAATTCACATACTAGTCATTCTTCTAACCCTAATAAGACACTCAAAAAGGCGTAAGTGATAGTCACCACCATCCCTTACCCCCTTTTAGCACGAAATCACAAGACACACACAAACAAACCAACTACATAACAGGTACCTGGTATTTCTGTGGGCAGCAACCACAACGCGCGCAGCACGCTAGCAGCGCGGGCGCACGTCCCGAGTGCGCAGGCGACGCCAATGGGGAGGGCGAGCCAGCGCGCTTAGCAGCCCCGTTGAAAGGATTCTCCATCTCCACAAACTCACGATCCTGTAGGTAGGGTTATGTGTTAAGGCCCTATTACGGGGAGAAGTAAAAATTAGAGTAAAAGTAAAAGGCACAGTTAAAACCGGCCGAAACTTGGCTTTGAATTTGCTGGAGAACCGACTAACTCAAAACCTGCTTTGCCAATGAATACTGTAAAATATAAATTCAACTTAACGGAAGGTCATGGTTTAAAGACCTGGGACTGTAGTCTTCAACTTTGTTAAAAACCTATTTCAGAAAAAGACTGCCGTTCTCTTAAAAAGTAAAACTAAAAAACACATCACGGACACACGGCTGACACAATACAACCATCTCAAAAAAAAAAATCACCGCAAAAATCATACTCACAACAAATCCAGGTAACACTTTAACTAAACAATCAGAGGCTGGACTATGCTAATGGCTGTCAGAGAGTAAAATAAACTATACTACACGACACAACACCACATATACATGACCAATAAGTCACAAAAACATGCCACAAAACCGAAGCTTAGTAGTTAAAGGTCCTAACTTCACCCACCGTAGTGCGCTCAAGACATCGCAGTAGGTGGTGGTGTTGCAATTCGAAAATGTCTTCGTCTCTTCCAGCGTCGTCGAGTTCTACGCCCGACTCTTGAGCAGCTAGGCGGGCCTCCGCCGCCTTCTTCTTTGACACGAATGCGGCCCCTGATGAGGCTTTGGCGATGCGGATGCGGGCGAGGCGGGCTTTCTGGAAATGGATGGTTTTCGGTGTTAAATTAAGGTTGATAAAAATATGGTTTGTAGAATGAGCAACTACTTCCCTTTTTTGGTGAAGCTAATACTTAATAATAAAGTTAACAATGTGCTAGCGACCGTTTTCGGGGGCCCAATATTGAGTGTGCAACTCACAGTTTAAGTGTGCCATTTTATCTGTGTATTTTATATAAAACATTGGTCAGGCAGAGGCCATAGTCTTTCCATAGTTCTAGATAGTTCACATTAGTCACCCAAACCCCTAGTCTAATATCTTTGTTTCCATATCCTGAAATAGTTCTATACACCAACCGGGGGTTGTCCTTGGGTGCACTTGCAAAGTGCGTACAGGGATAATCGTCGGTTGGTTGGTTTTATTTAATTACAAAACGTCTATAACGGGCCTCTGCGCTTCGGCCCCTCATATGCCTTCTAAAGGTCCAGGACCCCAGGGTTCCGTGTAAAAATTTCAAATTAATAATATATGTACCGTGACAAGAGAGAAGACGGATTTTAAGATCCTAATTTTAAGAAAAGTATTTACTGGCTTGGATTCTACGATGAATTTAATAGAATAAGCAAGAAAACCACAAGTACCAAACAAACAAATCAATAATCAATGACAGTTTTGTTCTACCAACATTTCAAGTGTTTTATATCATTACCGTTAATAAATACACAAACAAACGCACTGCCGAAACACAATTGGCAAAATATGGCGTCGTATAATTTTGAACACTGTTAGTTTAATAATCTATTTCGCGAGATTGTAAACTGTCGATAAATTGTGAGCTGTACCATACTGCTTGCAATATGACTTATACATTTTCAATAGTTTCAAATCTCAGATAGAACTCACGATGTTCAGTCACGAGCACCAATATGTCAACACTTGGCAACTCTAAATTGCGATTTTTTCACGACATAACGAATGCAAAGTTGAAATACGGCGCTTTACATATTACCTATGGGTTCGAAAATACTATGTTCCTACTAATATAAAATATCATTAAAAAATAAAGGAGGAAATCGCCTTTGAATAAAGTCAAGTGTATACATACTTTTGCTCGTGACTGTTCATAATTAGAGCTTGTACACAAAACTGCGAATCGGTGCGATGCTAATTCGCAACGCAGAAAACTGCAACACGAATTGCTTGAAACTTGTGATACCAAAGACGTAAGAGATTGAAGTAATGTACCAAGTACCTACCAACAATACTCACATAACGAATGTAATACGCTCATAAAATAATGCTCGTATATCGAACATTCATTGATTTAAGTACAGTCAATAAAGGAGATAAGTATACAGGAGCGTCGGATATAGTTGAAGTTTTCTAAGAAACCGATGGATGTTCTGGACTAAAATTTAATTTAATAAATGAGCTGTTTGTTTTCTATTAATAAAATTAAATTTTATTCGAGAACATCCATCGATTTCTTACTAAACTTCAACTATATCCGACCATCCTGCATACTTATCTCTTTTGTTGACTGTACATCACAGTCTAGCCTTCAAATCCTCAAGCATACTGAACGAATCTAACTCCTAGCCACAAATAACCTGTAGAATGTAGTTCTGTAGACTGTACACGAATATTTGGGCATCCATAGCTTCCGGAGGCTGTGGTACAAACAATGATTCAGATGAAGTTACAGCATTATCCTTGATATTTGTGAACAGGCGAGTATGAGCCTTGTGGTGGCGGGGTTGGAGCCACCTTATTTGCCTTTTTCACCGACGAAAAAACGAAAACAGTTCTGAAGACGACGCGTATATTTTTGTCATTATAAAATATCACCAAGCACGTATTAACAGCATACAACGTGCCGTTACAATGGCGATATTAATACTAACTACCGGTTATATTATACCGAGACTTATTAATAGTCTACCCTCAGAAATTAACAAATGTATCTCACAGAAAAATATCAAATGTAAACTTAAGCAATATTACTTAAGTATTTTGTAGGAATGATTGTAACTATCCAAAGATGTTATTAACTGTATCGACTGTAACGCATACATATAAAATGCTTCATTGTTTACGTAGTTCGATATTGAGATAGACTGATGATAGCACAAGTTTAAACCTCTGTGGTTTTTTGGTTGCTATTTTATGAATAGTCCTGTATTCTTTTGTATAAATGATAAATAAAAAAAAATTAACACACGGGAACTAGTGGCCAGTAATCATACAACATAAATTAATTCGTAATTTGAAAACTATCGCCTGCGCCGCTCGCCCACATAAGGTTCTCTCTCTTTCCTTCATTTCGCTTACTCTTTGCACGTTATTCGTTTTAATTTTATTGATGCGATGTATTCAGCTGCATTCGATTAGACTGGAAGGCGACCCCAACATATTTGGGAAAAGACTAGGCAGATGATGAAGTACCTGGTACTCGTTGACAGGGCTACATTGTCCTTCCATACCTACCTATTAATACTGTCATTTCAAAACATTGTAAAAGCCAATTATTTTAAAAAGAGTAACCGTGGAGTTTCTTTCCAACTCTTCTCCATAGGAAACGACCAATTGGAACCGTGCTCCTAGCTTCTAGCGTTTCATAAGTGCCAATGTATATGTGAAACAAAAAAATACAAACTGATAGTTTAAAATCGCATAAGGGTGTAAACCTCCAATAGCACCCCTAACGAAGGTTAATAGCATCCCCATGTTCATGTAAAACCAACATAACTTCACCAAACAACAAATAAATATACGCGTCCGATATATGGGTCCCCCCCCTGTGCTAATTAACGGACATTTTTTTATACGTCTAGAATGTATGAATTATATACGTTTACCGTCGCGTGCAAAGATGTATGATTAACATAATTATATAAATAAATAGCAAGTTTTATAATAATTGTTATACTGAAAAAGTATCTAGTTTCCTTTTCTAGATTTAATCCAATGATTGAACAAGTGATTTTAAATTAATATTATGTAAAAGAGTTTTTAAAACAAAATCTAAAGAAAAAAAAAATACTTTTTGCGAGCTCGTAGACCCCGCTACGCAGCGAGCTACGGCGTAGCAGGCACTGTGCAACGATTGTGTATTGCCTACGCGCCGCGCCGTTGCAACATTTGTGAAGGTTATTTTCATGTCAGATTATTATTTATGCTTTGCTGTTTTTATAACTTCTTGAAGAAGCTTTTCTTTCTTGTGTATGGCATTTTGCAGGTGGTTGGACCTGGGAGGTGGTCAGGTAATTAATCGGGCTATCCTGTGGATGCCCTAATAAATTAAGGCGGCAAGCCAGCTGAGACTTATAAACAAAGCGACTACACGCTAAGGGCACTGCCTGACGGGTACGAGGCTTAGGGCGTCGCTGGGGGAAGGCAACAAAGGACAGGCTGGATCGGATCGTGCTTAGTTAGGAATTTCTTAAGGATGCATGAATAAATAAGACTGCACCACTCCACAAAGGTTGAGGAGATCGTGGAGTACATGCGTGTGAAGACCAACTGGACTTTGAGGGTCGAGAAGTTGGAGTCACAACACGAACTTCAAGTTGTTCGTGGTACGCGTTCCGACACATCATCTCGAGAAGTTCCTCAAGGAAGAGTTTTGGCCGAAGGGTGTTGTGTACCGCCGGTTTCGTGGCCGGCTACATGACACCAGTCAGCGAAACACGATACAGACACTTCGTGTGCTTTAGTTTGTTAGTTTTTAGTGTAATTATAATGTTGTATGTATTTATAGTATTTTTAAGTTAAATATTCATAATATGAATATAATTGAATTATTATTATACAATAATTGTATTGTATGTGTTTTATATTATGATGATGCTGAAGTAAATGGATAGTAATAATAAATCTTGATTTATATTCCCTCAATCTGATCACATCTCGAAGAACTACATACTTACACATTCATTTAATAATACAGTAAAGCATCTTCTAGTATATTAGCTGTTCTCAACTACAATGTATTTATATCCCCTCGTATTATAGGATTGTAATAAAAACCTATCGAATGTCACGCTACTGCAACACGCCGAGCAATCTTGACACGCTCCCGATTAAACACGTCTACGGCCATCAAAGTTAAAGGGCTTTTATGGAGGAGCGGTGACATGCGATGTTGGTTATGGCTATTTTGCTTATGTACAATGATTGCAGACAAGGAGAAGAATTTACTAACAATGTGCCACTACAATGGCGACATTAATTTAACACACGGGTGGGGGTGGTCCTGACTGACTGATATATCAACGCACAGCCTAAACCGCTGGTCCTAGAGACATGAAATTTGGAGGGTGTGTTTTTTGTGAAGAGTAGGTATCCACTAAGAAAGGGTTTTTTGAAATTCCATCTCTAAGAGTGTGAAATTTCACGCGGACGAAGTCGCGGGCAAAAGCTAGTAACAACATAAAAAAATCATTCGTAAATTGAAAACTACCGCCTGAGCCGCTCGCCGACATTAGGCTCTCTCTTTCCTTTAAATTCGAATACTCTTAGTGTGTTATTAGTTTTTTAATTTCATTGATGCGATATTATGATTCGTGACCCCGGCAAATTATCCCTGCGCTACAATTTTATTCTTTCACAGGTACAAGCTTCTTAATACAGGTTACTGCACGATGCTATTTTAGAAAATTGTAAATAAATGATAACCAAACCGTACCGAAACCAAAACCGAAACCGTATTAGCGTGTTAAATTAATGTCCCCATTAAAGTGCCATGCTGTGTAACTCTCTATGACAATGCAAAATTGGCAACTTATTTTACTTCTAGCAGTCACTTTTCCATCACATTTTACTACGGAATTCACACAAAGATTGTATCAGGTGTCACGCTGGCGGCAAACGCCGGGGAATCTTGACACGCTCGCTTCGAAAACGGCGGCGCTCGTAAAATTATAACACTCTTTTATGGAAGGGAGCGTGCTATGTGGTATGTGACGAATTTACTTTCTTATGGAAAATAGGGATTGAAAAATGCCAACCGAAACTGGGGAAATAAGAAAGTCTTTCTACAAAAGAAGTCGATCAGACTGTGAATGTGCAAGTACCGGGCCGTGTCAGTTTACGTTTTTCTTTTTTGGTATTCTTTATTTGTATGCCAAAATGACTGAAAAATTATCAATTATTAGAAAAAATTAAGTCATTTTTCGTCAATGTTCACTATTATTCTGCAAGTTATTTTCAATGTCTATGTATTTTTTAGATCTAACCGTTACTTTTAAAGATATATATTAATATTTAGGGCTCTTTTTAGGGTTCCGTACCCAAAGGGTAAAAACGGAACCCTATTACTAAGACTTCGCTGTCCGTCCGTCCGTCTGTCCGTCCGTCCGTCCGTCTGTCTGTCACCAGGCTGTATCTCAAGAACCGCGGTAGCTAGACAGTTGAAATTTTCACAAATTATGTATTTCTGTTGCCGCTATAACAACAAATACTAAAAACAAAATAAAATAAATATTTAAGGGGGGCTCCCATACAACAAACGTGTTTTTTTCGGCGTTTTTGCCTTGTGGTACGGAACCCTTCGTGTGCGAGTCCGACTCGCACTTGGCCAGTTTTTTTTTTAAATAGATACCTAATTTTTTTTTATTGTCTTATGTTTTTCCTTTGTGGTAGATCGTTATTTTCATATCAAAATTACTGATATTTTACCAAATAATAGAAAAGATGAAGTCATTTTTCGTCAATGTCCACTATTATTCTGCAAGTTATTTTCAAAATTTATGTATTTTTTTTAGATACTTTATTTACTTTCCTCGAGCTCTTTTTTAAATAAGTAATTTATTAAGAAAACATCGCGAATTTTTACGTTAATCCACCATTCATCTTATGTAAACTGTCATCTAAGCTTTAAATAACGGAATAGGGTGCTAGAGGGGCCATTGTATACTGCCTACCTTTTTCCCAACTATGTTAGGGTCGGCATCTAGTCTAACCGGGTGCAGCTGAATACCAGTATTTTACATTTAGCGACTGCCTATCTGACCTCCACAACCCAGTTACTGGGTAATACGATACCCCTTGGTAAGACTGGTTGTCAGACTCTGGCTTCTGACTGGTAACGACTGTCAAGGATCCTCGAATGACAGCCGGGACCAACGGCTTAACGTGCTTTCTGAGGCACGAAAATTACTAGTAAAAAAAATAGTCCTCTATTTACTTTTTTTTTTGGTGCAGGTTATTAGGAATTAGTTTCATATAAGTAATTCAACATGTAACAATAATCCTCCAGACCTAATTTCAGGCATGGCGGCTAATCTTAATGGAGACAAGTCAACGTGGCGGGAGATATTATAGTGTACAAGTGTGTGCGCAGACACAGGTGCACTCACCCTTCCCTCTCTCTCATAGTCCTGATGGGACGGCAACGACTTAACGTGCTTTCCGAGATACGGGTATCACACCACCAACTTCCAAACTCCGCGCTGTTACTAAGAAATTCCTATTGGAAAAACTCAATAACACTTTGCTCGACCTGGGAATCGAACCCAGGACCCAACGCTCAGCAGTCGCACTTGCGACCACGAGACCAACGGGGAAGTCAGTAAACTCTGCTTGCGAGATGCAGGATTTTGCGTGACGTCAGTATGACGCGTTGTTCGCATGTGGCGTTATAGATACCCCTACAAACTCTTACCCTTTGAGCCTTCCTCTTATCAGCCCGTTGATTCTGGTGGTAGATCCTGGAGAAGTTGGAGACAATGACGGGCACCGGGAGGGCGATGACCAACACTCCGGAGAGGGAGCACACTCCTCCCACGATCTTGCCTGCTATCGTGCCTGGCACCATGTCACCATAACTGAGGAAGAAGAGAAAGGAGGTTTAATTTTTGTGGTTAATTTGTGGAAATTGAGACCATCTTTTTTTCTATTATACTAAAGCAACAAAAAAAAAATCGATTGGTCGTGTGAATGTGTAGTGTGTAGGTCACAGCCTTACTCTTGAAATAGGTTTCAGTAGGCGATCTCGTATATTACGTAAAATGCATAGAACAAACTGCATTTTACAGCTCAAGTGCAGTACCTATTTCTTTATCCTTTGTAAATAAGTATGTTTCTAGGGGTATGAAGAACAGGGTGTAAAGTTCACTTATACTCCATAGAAAAGGGAGGATACTCCAACCCTCCAACCAGACGAATGTTGTGTCTGGCGGGCAAATGCCCGATGATTCATTTAGGGCCGTTGTATATATGCTAGTTGCGCAGTAAACTCTGCTTGCGAGATGCAGGATTTTGAGTGACGTCAGTATGACGCGTAATTCGCATGTGGCGTTGTAAATACCGCTACATATTGGTTTATATTCTTACTTTTTCTGTTGGTACCTATGTAACTATAAACCCTTTTGCTTGATGTCATGAGAGCAATAGCATTAGGAAGTAGTATTGGTCCAGCAGTGGACAGTAGGTATAATATCCAGTGGTTGATTGAGGTATTCGTGTCTGTACTGGGTTGAGGACCCGCGTTGTGGTCGGGTGTTGCCAATATTTATTTATTATTTATTTATATATACTTTATTGTACACCAGAAAATACATAACAAAAAAAAATACGGTTAATACAAAACATACAATGGGCGGCCTTATCGCTTTCTGCGATCTCTTCCAGGCAACCTTGGAATGGACAGTGATTGCGTGGATATAAAAAATGGGGTTGTCAGTGGTGCCAAAATAATATACTATAATAGATACATAGATATATACATGTATAATGCTGTATAATAAAAGGGATAACATAAAAATCTTGATAAATATGGGTTAAAAAAATTTACATTAACTTATTTATTTCTATATAAGGGCTGATTTTTCAATCGACAGATAATTTTTATTCGTGGAATAAAATTGACGTCTAACAGATTTAGGATGAAAGAACTGTCAAAAATTCAATATTATTCCTCGGATATCTGGCATTGGAAAAATCAGCCATTAGGCCTAAAGCAGAGGTTTAAAATAGACGATTTGACTTAAGATCAACCTGGCGTGAACTAATCAAAGTCTATTTTCACATTTTTCGTCAAAAAACGATAACTCGACTACTCGCCGCAAGGTCGCAAGGGCTAGTGCTGAGCATGAGGTCCTGGGTTCTATACCCAGTTCCAGCAAACGGTTATTGGAGTTTTCCATCTGGCATTTCTCACTAGCTGCCCGGAGACTGGATTTGCGAATGTAGTTAATGGCAAAAAACTCTAACCGAACAAAGAATAAGGCCACATCCTGCCACCATATTTTGCCATTGAACTGATCAATCATCAATCAATCGATTCAGCCTATTGCAGGCCACTGCTGGACATAAGCCTCTCCCAGGCTGCGCCACAACACCCTATCCTCCGCTTTCCGCATCCAGTCCGCCCCAGCCATTTTCTTTAGGTCGTCCGTTCATCTAACTGGGGGTGTCCCACACTGCGCTTGCCGATACGCGGTCTCCTCTCCAGGACTCGTTTGCTCCACCGGCCATCGGTCCTTCGACAAACATGGCTAGCTCACTGCCACTTCAGTTTGCTTACTCTGCAAGCTATGTTGGTAACTCCGGTTCTATTCCGGATAATGTCATTCCTGACAACCAACCTGATAACCATTTGACACAACATCAATAAATTTCATCACAAAACGTTCATTTTAACTGTTACACCAAAAAAAAACTCATATTTATATCGCAAAACACATCGTTTGTAAAGTATTTTAAAGTCTCACTCAAAAGCTTTTACCGTAAATCCTTTATAACCGTGTTCGAGGCGCGCGCGCAAGATTGTGTAACCCGACGATAGATTGCGCGCACTGTAGCGGAAACAGCTGTCAATGTGTGGGATATAAAATTAGTTTCAGATCGTGTTTATGATACCGTTATGATATATTTTAGTATGCTTACAATTATATTGAGAAATTTTACTAATATTGTCAAGTAATGATAAAATGTCTGTACGTGCATTTGATCTCCTGGAAATAAATGGTTTATTTAAAGTATATTATTTTTCCTTTTAGCATCATCATCATTTCAGTCGAAAGACGTCCACTGCTGGACATAGGCCTCCCCAAACACCGATCGTTTCTGACCTTCTTTCATCCAAAGTTTACTGACACTTAATAACAAGGCTAACAAAATTAAAACTCAGAAATCTAGAGTTTCAGGTTTATAATTCCCGTGATTCGTGTTCAAAATCTAGTCGCAATCTCACCTCAGCGAAAATAAATATCAAAAACTTGTTAAAAATTTTGGTAAATTAGAGGTATTTAAGACATATAGATATAGAAATTAGAATGAGCGAACGTTCTTCAGAATACAGGAATTGTCCCACAAAAATATCAAATCTAATTTTCACAAAAAACAAATAAAAAATCTTATTTACCAGAAAAACATTCGACATATTGGGCGTGAACCCTGCACACATTATGCCGATAGCCATTACTGTCAATAGCCTATTAGCCAAGGGGCTTTCAAGAGGCTCTTTTTCGGCTCAAGGGCTTGATGGGGAAAGCGATGCTCTTTGACACATTTGAAGGAGGCTCTTTTCTCTAGAACCCCATCAGTAGGTGGGTGGAAGGTTGGTCTTGTTCAGAAGGTTTATGTGCAATGTACAAGTCCTTAGCAAGCTGAAGTGGCAATGGATCGATGAATCGTTGGGATAGATGCGTTTTGGTGTAAAGACCGCGAATCGACGAACGTAAGGTAAAACGCCCTCAGGCTCGGTGCAGCGGCGATCTTCGCAGGGTGGCTGGTAGCAGCTGGATGAGAGGCCTATGTCCAGCTGCGAACTGCTGTAAGCTGATGATGATGTACAGACGTCAGCACATCAAGCTACTACAATCTGTCAAATTTCTTTAATAGATTTTCAACTTTATTGCTAAAGCATAAGGTTCAAAGTTGATTGGGAAAATTTGACAGTTTCGGGTAGCTTGATGTGCTGGCGTCTGTACTAGTCCTCCGCATACGTTCTAATAAGAACGTGGACGTAGCCGAAAAGATTGTGACTCTAGACACAGTAAAGATATGAACAGTACGGAAACTACGTACTAACGTTCGAAACGGCACACTCACACAGACGCGCGCATCTACGGTACCCCTAAATACGGTATACTAATAAGTTATTTCAGCCGAGGACGAATCTTTCATTTACAGGTAACAACAGCTATAGTATGTGCATAAAGTTGTATAACAAAATACCAAATTCTATAAAAACGCTCCCATTTTCTAGATTTAAAAATAATTTGACGAGGTTTTTAATTGAAAAATGCTTTTATAGTGTACATGAATTTTTGGATTATAAATTGTAAGTTTTGTTAACTGCACGGTCATTTTAATTTATTATGGTTATTGTTATTGTGTGCCGAATTTCTCCCATTATTGACATGCTTATTATTGACATTTATGATTATTAATTATTTTTATTATTCTTTTTAAATTTTATAGTGACATTTATTTAATTCAATGACACAATTTTAATGGGATTATCTTTTTACTGAGTGCATGATTATTATCAATAATTAATTTCAATAAAATATGTAGCCTTATTTTATATTTGCACGCCGAAATTAAAGGCAGAATAAGAGAACAATTCTGTATATTTTACCAACCTTCTGTACCTTATTTATGCAAATAAATGACTTTTGACTTTTGACTTTGACTTAAGCGGCACCCGTGACTGAGAGCACCCTCGACTATCGCTAGGGGTACCGTAGATGCGCGCGTCTGTGTGAGTGTGCGGTTTCGAACGTTAGTACGTAGTTTCCGCACTGTTCATATCTTTACTGTGCTGTAGAGCATGTAGAAAAGCACGTGACGTTTAATATTCTCTGCCTACCCTACCCCGAAATAAAAGCGTGACGATGCGAACCGAAGGAGTGAGGTTGGAAGCGTGTGCGTATGGATTATTTGGAAGGGTCAAGATAATCTAATAATATTATAGGAATGCAATGCTTCGCACTTTATAAATTTAAACTAATATTTTAAGAGGAAAGATTTGATTTTTTTGGATGTTTGGCTGTTACGTTTTCACGCTAAAACGGCTGAACGGATTTGGATGAAATTTGGCACATGGATTAGGACATAGGATTACTTATTATCCCGATATTTTGACGCGGATCGAGATTTACCTATCTTTCTAAAATTTTCAGTTAATACAACTAATTATAATTTCTCCTACTTGATGTATGTCATACCAGTGGAAGGATAAATAAATAAAATAATAACATGTATGTTCACAACTATCGCTCGATCTTAATTGTTGTTGATGCGAAGCCACTGCCTCCCAAGATACAGGATTTTCCTAGTTTGGGGGGCAGGGTTCTTAATTCTTACATGACTTTTGACCCCACTACCATCCTTTTGTATCCAACCTCTGTAAAATCTACTTATGTCAAAGTTTATGTTTTTATCAATAAATTATTATTATTATTACTTATGCGGGGAACCGCGGGGGCAGCTAGTTATTGATAAAAAAAATACAGATTTCGGAAAAGTATGATGTGTCAGTGAGTTACACTTGTTTGTAACTTTGGTTTTAATACCGTTAGACCGTTTCATATGTCAATATTGCTATTTCATTTTTACATATAATTACCTAAGTTCTGTTCTTGGTTTTTATGACAAAATACCCAATAATAGGTATCTTGCACAATATTGCAACATTAAAACGGCATTCACTCCGATTGAAGAAAACTAGAAATTCAATATTACGAAGAAAGGAAACGGTTGAAAGTCAAGCGAAACCTAATAATGGCCGGAGAAGCGCTGCGGTGAAGATATTGTCTTTCTTTTTGTAGGTACCTCTTTGCTTTATGTTTGAGTCTGGTAATAATAAGTAGTGCAGCCGTGAAGTTCCTGATACAGGCTTCCCTTTTGTTTCAAAAAGTACCTATCTATAGTAACAGGCAAATGGTTTTATTTTGTAGTTTTTAGGGTTCCGTATCTCAGAAGGAAAAAACGGAACCCTTATAGGATCACTTTGTGGTCCGTCTGTCTGTCTGTCAAGACCCTTTATCTCTGGAAAGCGTGGAGGAATCGAGTTGAAATTAAAACCATATACTCAGGCTTTAAGCCCCTTGAACCTGTGAAAAAATCAGTTCAGAAATCGGCAAAAATAACTAGAATACTCAAATTCTAATCAAACAACCAAATATGCAGGACTAAGATTTCCAAAGCCAATTCATTACATATGGACATATTAATTAATGGCTCAAAGACCGATGGATAACCCATTAGTAATGTAATGTATGTAACTAATTATTACATGTTTCGCTTTAATTAATTCTGTATTGAGCAGATGTATTAATTTTCTGGGAATCCGTAACAAGTATCGTTTCTGTATAGATATTAATTCTCTTATTTTGTATCTTCAGGAGTATCGTGAATACATATATGTGATGAGGAGAGAGGAGATGAGTGATAAGGAGTGTTGATGGATGGAGAGGGAGAGGAAGGCCAAAGAAAAGTTGGATAGATTGTTTGAAGAAAGAAAAGAAAGAGTTTTACAAAAAAAAATCGATGATTTTTCAATCACAATGTTTATTGATGTTATTCAAACAATAATTCATATTATTCCTCAATCCTTCCTACACACATTCACCGACAACCAATTCAATTAATGTATTTTTTAAAAGCAGAGTAACAGAAAATTATCTTTCCACTTCATCATAGTTGTGTATTTTGATTGCGTTATAATTATTAACATTCTAGTGATATTTATTTTAGAAGTATGTCTGTTTATTTGTATTTATTTAAGTATATTCTCATATTATTTGTTTTATATTATTAACTGAATTGTTTTTGATTTTATGTATTTTATTTTCTCTTTTGCTGTTTCTCACGCTGTCTACATTTCTATATGAGATTTCTTTAGATAACCTTTGCACCTATTTTTCTATTTTTTTTTTCTTGTCAGTTTAAATTATGTGTGTACATAAGTGATTAAATAAAATTAATTAATTTTTCCGACCAGACCCACATTACTTGATTGCATTTTACCCCAGCATGTTTCCAAGCACTTTGTTTTGGTTATAATGTAATTTGCTTGTTTACAAAGTTTACTTTTAATATGAGTTTTTTTTAGACTAAACAAGGCAGTTGTGGGTGGAAACGCCAAGAAAGGAACTCTGGAAGGACTTATTTAGTATCCTTAATGGTGATGTGCTTCAGAAAGGTCAGGTGCGTATTATAGTATATACTCGCAACCGGCGTGCGTGTATGACCAGATGCAAGAACGTAAACGAAGCAAAAGGAGTATGTAAGAATCGTAGCAGGTGGCGTTCTGTAGTTTCTACCTACCCCCATTTAAAGAAGGCGTGAGCTTATGTGTTCCACGCGCGCCTCAAAGAGATGTCAGCAGCAGAGAAGGGGCCCGTTAAAGCCGAAGCCTGCCGGGTCAGCGGGATTGTCCGGAAGGGTTACCGCTGGCCCGGAACGTAAAGGGCTAAGGAAGGAACACGGGTGGGTTTTAGTCAGTAAGAGTCTGCCACTCCCTTCCGCTCCACCCAGAGCGGGAGAGGTCATTTGAGGATTTCGCATCCGCCAAAAAAAAGCTTATGTATGTTTTAAATTCTCTTCCACATAATGTTATTATGTTATCTAACTAATATTATTAAGGCGAAAGTTTGTGAGTGTGTGTTTATGTGGGGGTGTGTTTATATGTTTGTTACTTCTTCACGCTCAAACGGCCGGACCAATTTTGATAAAATTTTGTATGAAGGTAGCTGACACCCTGGATTAACATATAGGCTACTTTTTATGCTGATATTCCCACGGGATCGACATTAACGCGGGTGACACCGCGGGGCGCAGCTAGTAATTGAATAAAACTATCAATAAACTTATTCAGCCATTGTAAAATGGCTATTTCGAGCCCAATCTATTCAGGCACAGCAACACACCTCCAGTAGACAGTTTGACAGTTAACGAGTCTAGATTTAACTCGGCCACACCCCCAACCGGCCTATAAACACGAATTTGGTGCCTAGACAGTGAATAACCTAGGTATTGTTGCAAACTATTTGTGGAATGGCTTTTTGTGTGATCACGTTTTTGGTACCTACTAATTTGAGTGTTTTCTATGTGATTTAGTGAATAATTATGGGCTCGTGGCTAAGAAATAACAGCCGTGCCGAGGTTGATCCGTGGATGGGTGACCATATTTATGTACCGAAAGCTCCCCATGGCTCGGAAAACACATTAAGCCGTTGGTCGCGGCTGTTATTCGTAGATCTTTGATAGTCCTTACGGGTCGTCAGAAGCCCGAAAGTCTGACAACCAGTGTTACCGTAGGTATTACCCAGAAACTGGGTTAGACTGGAAGTCGACCCAACATTGTTGAGAAAAGGTTAGGTAGATTGATTCGTTATAGCAAGTAGTTAATATGACGAGATTGTCCTGAAGAAAAAGTTTTTAGTACGAATTTGAATGGTTAGTTATGAGCGTTTACGCCGTACGGCATTTCATACAAACTGTCAAGCCCTTGTTTTTCGAAAGGAATGAACCGATTTTAATGAAACTTCATACGCATAAGCAGGATACAAAGGTCTAAAAAGTTAGTAGAGAACGTATTCGAAAAATAGTGTAAAAGCCAAATTAAGACCGATTTAAAATTTTCCATAGAAACAGAGATTTCCAGTTATCTTTTTTTAAATAAGATTTTCGATAATGTTCTCTACTACCTTAGCCATATCGGCTAGAAAGTGGTGACTAAAATTATCATGCCAGAATTGAATGCGATTTTATTGTATCCTGCTTTTACACCTATTACTATACAACTAAGATGCCCGTATCGTGCAACATTTGTAAGTGGTGTTCAGATGGCGCCAATCAATCGTTGCTTTAATTTGATGGTGTGCCAAAAGCAATAAACTTGCACCATGAAAATAGGGCTTTACGCAAGTCATATAAGTCACTGAACCATGCTGCTTGGTAGTTATGTAATAGTTTATGGTGGTAGTCCTTTGAATGGATTCGTGTTATGAATCCGCGATAATTTACTTTTGAAACGAATAAGTTTGCTTTCGAAGTACGCGGTGACGTGAGTAATTTTAATTAGTAATTACGCAATCACTGAAATCACTGTTCTGTAATAAAATATGTACCTATGCACACTATGTCATAAGAATAGCTTTAACACTTTGGCCGAATGTGATGATACCATTAACTAATCTTAAAAATATAATAATGTAAGTACATAGCACATCAAAGAATTAAAAAAAACAAAAATAAGCTACATGAAACTGTCAAATTTTGCCAATTAACTTTGAACCTTATGCTTTAGCTATAAAGTTAAAAAATCTATTAAATTAATTTGACAGATTATAGTAGTTTGATTTGCTTGCGTCTGTACTTACCATATTCTGACAAATAAATGATTATGTTAAGGGGCTTACATGACCTAAAGCGCGGTCACTGTCGGACTGCATAGAAAAGAAAGAGAAGCGCGATGACACAACCCTGTGGTAACTTATTGCAAAATATGAAGCAATTATTTAATTACAAAAAATCTATTGTTTGGACTAAAAAATTAAAACACTAATATTTTAGTATGTTGCTTATAGAATAATCGGACAAAAAATCAGAACGATTGTATGTATATTAGTATGGTTTTTATTATAAAAAGAACGTTTTTAGAGGTATCTTCATGATTTTTTTCTATAGTATCAAATTACTTGTATCATATTTTCAACACACTATCTACCTAACATTATAAAGAATTAAATTATAAAGCCCCTTAAGGTTCAAATTGAAACAGGAGCACTGCGGTGCTATTCTGTAAAAATCTCACCGTGAAAACTTAGGTGAAGTGAGCGTGGAGTGAGCTGTCGATAGTGGCAATTCCTAGCAAAAACAAATTCACTTCACCTAAGTTTTCACGGTGAGATTTTTACAGAATTGACCGGCTGGTCCCAAACTTTGTTTAAAACACCCGAAACTCACAGAAATACTATACAAGCAACAAATATACTTCTCCACTTTCGCGCTTTCGTTTATGACATCGTCAACATACTGACCCTGACGAGAACTAAGTACGGCAGTTATTTTGTCGACGGTTCCGTACGTTTTGCTCTTTGCATTATACACATTAAAGTTTCAACATTCTTGGAGTTCATTGCGAGGGGACATACGGGAGGGAATTTGAGGCGGTAGTGTGGCGACTTTTGACATTCTTTGTGGTTACTAATAAAGGGGAAGAAGAGAGGTGCTGAATTTTAGAATTACCCTTCAGGTAATCGGAACAATGTGTTTTGGTGTTGTTCTTTTAATCATACATTTATTTTAAATTGATTATGACAAGTATGGATAGGGCTATGCTCGTTATATTATACTAGCTTCCGCCCGCCGCTTCGCCCGCGAGGTATGTCGATAAAAATTATCTTATGTCCTTCCCCGGGATGCAATCTATCGCTCTGCCAAATTTTATCGAAATCCGTTCAGTGGTTCAGGCGGGAAAAGGTAAGATACAGACAGACATAATTACTTTCGAATTTATAATATGCATGGATAAACCTAAACCAGAGATTTCATCAAGATAATTTAAAAACTGCTACTCCATACTTAAATTAATATAATAAATGGGAAAGTAGCTATGTGTCTGTACGTCGTTTACCTTTTCAGTCGGTTAGACCATGACCTGACCTGGGGGCCTAAAAAGGCCACTTTGGCAGAGTCATAAAAGGATGCAGCTCATTTCAAGCTCACTTCACCTAAGTAGGTGAAGTGAGCTTGAAATGAGCTGCATATCGATTCTGTAAAAATCTCACCGTGAAAACTTAGGTGAAGTGAGCGCGAAGTGAGCTGTCAATAGTGTCAATTCCTAGCAAAAACAAACTCACTTCATCTAAGTTTTCACGGTGAGATTTTTCAGAATCGACCGGCTGCATGTCGATTCTGTAAAAATCTCACCGTGAAAACTTGCGTGGAATGAACTGTCAGTGTCATTCCACATCATGCTAGGGATTGACACTATTGACAGCTCACTTCACCTAAGTTCTCACGGTGCGATTTTTACAGAATCGCTCGGCAGTAACTCAACTATCTTTTGACGCGGTAGAGCGAATCTAACTAATCTTTGATTTGAACCAAATGCAAGTAGCTTATAAGTCAAACACATTTTGACGAAACCAATGCTCGAATCGAATATTCCCAGATTCATATTTACACAAACAGTAATGCTTTCCTATTATTTATGACTCTCATAAAATACAAGTTTGCCCAAACTGACACTTACGTGGGTAGGATGCAATAGTTCTTTTCCCATAAATAACTTTGCCCATAGATTTATGGCCCTACCCATATTTTAAAATGATTACCTATTTGTTTTCTTTTTATTAAAATAGATGGAGATTTGAAGATCATGCGTGTATGATTGGTTTAAATTGAGGTATAAATCTATCGGATTGGAATGTTACGCATTTTTTATTGAACAATGTTATTTTTTTTTTGTTGTTTTGACTATTGTTAGATGGATCTTCTTGCCCATTCTTCTCCATACGAACTTAGTACGCTTTGGCATGGGCAACTAGCTTTATATTTCTGACTGACTGACTCCTTGACAATTCAAAAGTGCCTGTGTTTACGAAATTTATCGTATACTGTGGTGCTATTCTGTAAAAATCTCACCGTGAAAATTTAGGTGAAGTGAGCGTGGAGTGAGCTGTCAATAGTGTCAATTCCTAGCAAAAAAAAACTCACTTCACATATGTTTTCACGGTGAGATTTTTACAGAATCGACCGGCTGTTCCCACTGATTTGACACTGACAGGCCTCCTTTCTGTGAGGGTTTTAAATAGTTTTATTGAAATAAAAGTTTTGAGTTTTTTGAGATGGACTCTTTACGTACACACAAAATGGTCTACCTCTTTTAAAAACCAAAGAGATAAGTCTAGCTGGTCATAAACCTACCAGATTAATCATCAAGAAGCCTATGTGTACAGTCAAGTGTAAAGTACATAAGGGTTAGAGAGCTATATGATTAATCTAGTAAGATCTGTAGATCGCTTTGGGTGTAAGGTAAACATTATGGGTCTATGGTAAATAGCTAAGGTGACTTACCTAGTGGTCAGTTATTCACCATAGTATTTACTTTTACTCTCACAAAATGTTGTTTTATTTACGTGTAACAATGTAATTAATGATCAAAATGTATCGAAAGTCATAAGTGAATGAACCAATGGAATGAAGCAATACCATACAGAAAACGAGGTAGATAACCGCTTGTCCTAACAATAAACAAAGTCGAATCAAGTTATTATTTTACTGTTATGCATCCAACAGTTAATCTGTGGACAGCATTGTGTATAAGTTTTGTATAATTCGTATTTCTATGTTTTCTTATACACAATATTGCAGCCCACAATGCTGTTCACAGAATAACTAGTATATTAATGTTTTTTATTGTAGCTGTTTGTTGTTCCTTTTGGCCAAAAATAACTAAATGACAATTTAATGTCTCAATCTTTCAATATTTCTTCAAGACAATTATTACTTGACAAAACTATTTTTCTTGCTCTCTTTCACCTGTCAACTTGCCAATGTATAACAAAAGAAAAATGAACGCAATCATTTCTGTTTTAATGCAAGCCGTTATTAAATAAATCGTCGTGTTTATAATAAAACCTTCTTCACTTACAAAACTAAACATATTGGCCATTTGCACTTAATATATATTACAAATAATTGGTCCAATTACTACCAATATACATTTTTAAACAAATACAGATAAAACTGCGTTCGTCTGCGCTTTTAAGGTAAACATCTATATCCGAAACTATTAGATTGTACGAGTATAACCCTACCAATATTATAAATTCGAAAGTAACTCTGTCTGTCTGGATGTAGTGGTTTGGGCGTGAAAAGGTATTCACGCCCAAACCACTAAACGGATTTCGATAAAATTTGGCAGAGAGATAGATTGCATCCCGGGGAAGGGCATAGGATAGTTTTTATCCCGATATTCCCACGGGATCGACACTTATGCGGGTGAAACCGCGGGGCGCTGCTAGTAACTCATATGGGAAACAAGAAGCGGTCAATCTCTCAAAATTATATTTTCTTGCTACTATGTGAGAGCAGTGGTGGCCCAGTGGTAAATACCCCGACTTACGAGTTGTAGGTCATGGGTTCAAACCCAGGGAGGCGCTTTAATTTGTGTAAATAATTTAATTACCACTGCTCTCAAAACGGTGAAGGAAAACATCGTGAGGAAACCGGCATGTCCAAGAAACAAAGATTCGAAGACATGTGACATCTACCAACCCGTACTGGGCCCGCGTGGTGGATTACGGTGCACTCCCTCTCACCGAGAGGAGGCCTGTGTCCCAGCAGTGGGAACATTACAGGCACTGTGTGAGAATAAGTTTAATTAAATTAAATCTGAGTCTTGCAAACATCAGGAACAGAGTTTAAGATAGGTAGGTTACTATTTCTCAGAGATTCAGAGAAACAACTGCCCGGTTGGTCTAGTGCACGCATGCGTTACTGCGGAACATGAGGTCCTGGGTTCAATTCCCGGGACGGATTAAGGTTTTTATATCTGGAATTATCAGCCCGAAGTCTGGATTTATGCCCCGTTGATGGCAATAGGCTCGCCCCCTATTACATGGGACTTAAACATAACTGGCGAATTTTGGTCACCTCTGAGAACTTTGGGTACTACCCACAGAACAGATAAATTATCTGTTCTGTGGTACTACCTGTCCTTCGGGGAATACTTGAGAGAGGAAACATTGAAATTCAGGGAGAAATCAGCGTTTACCATAGGCTTTTACAGTAATTTTAAACCCGGAAAACCAATTTCCACCCAAGCGGAGCCGCGGGCTTGCCTAGTAATTAATAATCTCGCCATAATTCCCGAAGTATTGCAATTAAACGGTAAACTCCGGCAGTCGGCCATTTTGTGCCATCGCGTCCCTATTGTGAAACTTTGATCATTCATCTTTATGATATCGGCATCGTAGAATAGAATGGACATGTAGTTATAGAGGGGTTGCTTGTTTATCTGATTTTCTCTGCTTTTTATTGATTTACAAGCATATTTTTATATTTTTTAAAACGAGTTATTCCGGTCTGATCCCCTGAGCCCCCCTCCAACCCCGCTCCTCGATCCCCTGCTAGTTTTTCTTCTGTTCTAATGTCAGTCCTATCCACTATAAACTTTCTCATTCCGGTTTGACCCGCTTTTTCTTTAGTTAGGTATTCTTCAAAACATAGGTACACAACACAATGTAAAAATACACACAGACAGTACTGCTATAATATGCATATTTTCATATAGGTATGCATACTTACCTATTTATTTTTATTTTTTCAAAAATCTTTTCGTATTGTATTACCCAGTAACTGGGTTGTGGAGGTCACATAGGCAGTCGCTCCATGTAAAAATACTGGTATTCAGCTGCATCTAGTTAGACTTGAAGTCGACCCCAACATAGTTGGGAAAAGGCTAGGCAGGTGATGGTTTACCTAAGTGGCGGTTAACTAAAGCAAAGACAGAAATATTAATAAAATACTTCCCTTTGTATGTAAAACAACCAATGAACACCAACAGTCACCCTTCTACCCCTATATGACCCACTTAAATATGTAGGTATACCTACACAAAATAAAACAGAGTACCTATTCCAATCAATACCACAAATTTACTGTCGCCGAAACACGTGTACGCTTCGAAAACAAAACAAAACTTTCGATATTAAAACGAGCTTGAACGCGCGCAATACAATGCCATATGTTTCCATTAGCCCATTTCTCACAAGGTCAAGGAAGCCCTTTAACAGAACAACCGAAAACCAACTCTATCTTTAGGAGTTAAAGTTAAATTTTCTTTGCGTTGAAAGGCATTTACGCCACTTCAAAAATAGACAGCCCTTTAACACAACAACTGAAAAACAACTCTACTCTTTGCGAGTTAAAGTTGAATTTCCCTTGTGTTGATAGTCGTTTACGTTACTTTAAAAATAATGATTCTCTTAGTTTATTTATCAAAGGAAATATTTCCTCGTTGTAAGAATTTTAATTACTTACTAGAGTAATCGCCATGTGTTGCTGTTTATAATGGCTGACTGGTGATGCGGTGATTACTGTCACGTCAGATTGCCAAGTTTTGACATGCTCGGCAAGGCGGGAAACGAATGTAGGAGATGTTTTGAAGAAGTCATAATAATATGAATTGCGTTTTAGATGCGAATTTTAGGAATGACTCTCTTTAAACCTAATAAAATAAAAATCACACTTACTTCTATATATATATAGGGTGACTGGTAATTAGTGACCGATACTTAAACACGTGATTTTACTCATCATTATGAACAACTTTTACTATGGGACCAAACCTGAAATCGTGAAAAAAAAAACAGCTGTTCTCTACATTTTGACGAGTGAGACGAACATAAATGTAGGGAACAGCTGATTTTTTTTTCGCGATTTCAGTTTTGGTCCCATAGTAAAAGTTGTTCATAATGATGAGTAAAATCACGTGATTAAGTATCGGTCACTAATTACCAGTCACCCTATATAAATAAAAAGAAAAGTCCTGACTGACTGATTGACTGACTCATCAACGCCCAGCCCAAACCCTTGGACCTAGAAAGCTGAAATTTTTCACACAGGTTCCCTTTATAATGTAAGGAAAGATTTTTCGAAATTCAACCCATAAGAGGGTGAATGCGGGGAGGATGAAATTTCACGCGGACGAAGTCGCGGGCAAAAGCTAGTATATTATAAAGGCGGAGGGTGGCTAAATAATAACAGCCACACAGGTCGATCAATCCGGTTAAGCTACGCTTGCCGCGGTTGGTCTGTGGATGGGTGACCATCTTTACATACCGTGACCCCTCCGAGCCTCGGAAAGCACGTTAAGCCGTTGGTCCCGGCTGTCATTCGTGGATCTTTGACAGTCGTTACGGGTAGTCGGAAGCTTGAAAGTCTGACAACCAGTCTTACCAAGGGGTACCGTATTACCCAGTAACTAGGTCGTGGAGGTCAGATAGGCAGTCGCTCCATGTAAAATACTGCTATTCAGCTGCATCCGGTTAGACTGGAAGCCGACCCCAACATAGTTGGGAAAAGGCTAGGCAGATGATCACACTATAATAATATCACACTAATATTATAAAGGCGAAAGTTTGTGAGTGTGTGTGTTTATATGTTTGTTACTTCCTCACGCTCAAACGGCTGGACCAATTTTGATAAAATTTTGTATGGAGGTAGCTGACACTCTGGTTTAACATATAGGCTTTACACATACAACATACTTTTTATCCCGATATTCCCACGGGATGTACAGCGGTTTAAATCTGCATTCTTGAAGGGTTCTAGTGCTTATAAAAATAATGTATCATCAAAAAGGCAAGCATAAGGACATACAGTACTTAATATTTATTATTCTGTAAAAAAATCATTGCTTTATGGTCATTAACCAGAAAGAAAACAGGCGAGAGCGTTTCTATGGAGAATAGATCACCCGCATTTCCTCATACCTAAGCGTCTCACAAATCGACGCGTTTCCAACGCGAAGAAAAACAACTTCAGTTTCCCTTTGATCTCTTTATAAGGAGAGAAATGACTAATTCCGTCTTTTACGTCATATCCTTCATATTAACAATATGGCCGCTAACTTCAAAGGCGAATAAGATAAAAGAATGGATTCTTGTTAAATATATTAATAATTCGCAGAAGAAGAAAACGCAAAATGTAGCGTCTTCCGAATATTTTACTTTTTTAGGGTTCCGTGTTGAAATAATGGAGGTTTCAGCGAGTCTTGCTTATCTCACTTGTCACAGAAATGTGTCCCAAATGTAACATTGACATTTATAATCATTAAAGTCATCAACACAACTCTCTAGACCAAGTAATCAGTAATCCTACTGAATGACTGTTCATGAAATCTTGACATTTTAGGATTATACTATCTTTAACAAGTGGTATTGCTGATTCTAATGATTTTAATTCTGTAAATACATATATATTTGTTACGGTCCCGAATCATATTTTTTTAATCAACGTACCTACAACTTAATACTGACCAGCAAATTGCAAAAAACGTAAGGAAATTTGAATTTCGTGGGCTACCTTAGCGCTTCCTCCTTAAGAACACTTACGGAACCTTACTTTGCAAACCACACACACACACTTACCCAATTTTCCCACTGAAAAACACTCAGTATATTGTTCTAACCCAAACTGTTTACATACGTAAAGCTCGCTATACACAGATCGATTAAAATTTAGTAACACATTGAATAGAACAACGCAAATCTGCTGTTTATCACGCCAGTGAGTCAGATGCGAAGTTATTTCGCTATCGTGACTTACGATCGAGTTAATTAGTACATAATACGTTATTTGTTTTGGGTTTCTGACCGTAGGCACGTCATAGTGTAGTTTTTGCTGCGTGTTTGTCTATCGGATGTCTGCCATTTTGATGCAATGATCCTTTCATGCTTGCCTTAGCAGCTAGAGTAGCCATAATTCTAAGAAATAATAATAATAATAATAATAATAATATTCCACAACTATCACACAACGCCGTCTAGTCTCAAGCTAAGCAGAGCTTGTGTTATGAGTACTAGACAACTGATAAACATACTTATATATTTCTAAATACATACATATATAGATAAATTACACCCAGACACAGAACAAATGATCATGCTCATCACACAAACATTTGTCCTGGGTGGGAATCGAACCCACGACCTCCGGCATAGCAGTCATAGTCACTGACCACTAGACCAACAGGCCAAATACAACCGATTCATTCAATTATTCCCATACGCAATTGTATTTGCATACAAAATAAAATAAAACTGATTGTTAATACAAATGTATGCAATTAGGAAACAGTTATAATCGCTTAATAATCTATAGACTATGGGTTTTACTACCAGAACAACATTTATGGATTTTGGCACAATTCAGGAATAGAGTCGAGCCCCCGTCCCAAAGAGACAAAACAATAAAATCTTCGCCAAATTCTATTCCTGACAGAGCCACGTCTATAAAATAATAACAAACCATTTAATAGAGGATAATAATAATGTTTATTTACACAATTATGATTTATCGCATTGACGTAATGTTTCGTGGAGTGCATCACAAAATAATGCATTTACATACGCCATCCGAAAATGACTTGTAACATTCGTGAGTACCTATGACTTGTCCCATAAAACTGAACATCTTGCCTTAACACATTTTCCAGGGCCGGAGATAATTTATGCTGACGTTTATAGGGTAATCCGATTTTGTAGTTATTTTAAATAATAATAATGTGCACAGTTGGAGTCACTTACTTTATGTAAAATACTGGTATTCAGCTGCACCCAGTTGGACTACAGAGTACAGACCAGTTCAGCAGATTTATTGACTGTTTGGTTAGTTGCTTACTTACCGTGGCTTGTTTTCGTGTTATATGTTGATATATATTCCAGAACTCTATATTCTCGACTAACTCCAATATTGTACAACAGATCTTAAACATAATTTTATTATTAAATAGCTGCACCCCGCGGTTTCATCCGCATAAGTTTTGATCTCGTAGGAATATCGGGATAAAAACGATCCTATGTCCTTTCCCGGGACTCAAACTATCTCTATACCAAATTTCATCTAAATCGGTTCAGCGGTTTAAGCGTGAAGAGGTAACAGACAGACAGACACACTTTCGTATTTATAATATTAGTATGGATTGGCGACTCAGTGCTATTCTGTAGAATCTCACTGTCAAGTTCACTTCTGTGTGCAAAGTGAAAACGGAGTTTTGGCACAAACACTGACAGGTCGCAGTGTGAACAATGAATGAAGTGAGTTAACTAATACGTTTTTACAAAACATCTGGGTTATGCTGCTGGGCCACCCGGGCTGTTGTGTCTTTCTTGGAACAAGGAACAATGAACACCCTGAAAGAAATGAGCAGTAAATAAAAATTAAAAAACATTAATCTCAACGGCTTTAAACAGTTCCCTAAGAGCCTTACGTTCAAAACAGTATTTTTTACTGATCCGAAGCAAAATGGTCGGCTAAGAATTTTTTTTTTCAGTGCACTAGGAAAAGCTTTCTGAACTGCTATTAATATATATCTTCTGAAAATAAATAAAGGTATTGGTGATTGAGAGATGTGGTGATCCTAGTTTTAAAATAAGTAGTTAGCCTACACTGAAAAAAATAATTTCTTACTACAACAGCACTTTCACTAAGAGGGCGCCGACCAAACGCCGCCCGACCGCGCAGTGGCACCCTCATCGTTTGTTTAGTTATTTCTTTTATTTTAGAATGAAAAAGCAGCAAATAAGCAAAATAAAATAATAATGGCCACTATTATCCGTTTTAGTGATTATAATAAAACTAAACAATGTAAAACTACCGTTTATAATAATACTAGCTTCTGCCCGCGACTTCGTCCGCGTGAAATTTTACCCTCCCCCTATTCACCCTCTTAGGTGTGGAATTTCGAAAAACCCTATCTTAGTGGATGCCTAGGTGTAGGTACTCTTCACAAAGAATTCACCCTCCAAATTTCATGTCTCTAAGATCAGAGCGGTTTAGACTGTGCGTTGATTATCAGTCAGTTAGGACTTTGAATTTTATATATAGGTCTAAGTATAAATACCAAATTTCGACTTAATCGGACCGCGTGTTAAAATTCTTCCATACTAATTTTGACACCCCCCAATCCCCCTTTAGGGGGTAGTTTAGAAAAACAAAAATGCCAAACTTCATAATTTACCTAGACCAGTATTCGTGCCAAGTTTCAAGTTTATTAACCAAATGAATAAGATTTTTCATATACACTATATTCCCGCTTTTCACTCCCACAGGGGTGGAATTCCGAAAAATCGTTTGGGGTAGCCACGCAGTAAAACCCTCCCCTGTATAATTAACTACCCCCTTTCACCCCGTTAGGGGTAGGTTTTCGAAAAACCCTGATACACGTTATTCTTTATTTTTGGTCTAAAGTATAAATACAGCGTTTCGAGGTAATCGGACCTAGCGCTAAAATTCTTCCATTCAAATTTTGACACCCTCCAATCCCCCTTTAGGGGGTAGTTTAGAAAAACGAAAAATACTAAACTTCATAATTTACTTAGATAAGTATTCCTGCCAAGTTTCAAGTTTATTAACTCAAAGAATAAGATTTTTCATACAAACTTTCGTCCCCTATTTAACTCCCTTAGGGGTTGAATTTCAAAAAATTCTTCCTTATTACTTGTCTACATTATAAAGGGAACCTTTGTGCAAAATTTCAGCTTTCTAGGTCCAAGGGTTTGGGCTGGGCGTTGATGAGTCAGTCAATCAGTCAGTCAGGACTTTTCTTTTTATTTATATATAGATAGATAGATTAAAGTATAATCTTGTGGAGCACAACTTAACGTGCTTATTTTCTGCATTTTCATTTAAAATTTTGTATGGAGGTAGCCGACACCCTGGATCTTCGTATATTTCCATACATTGTATACTTCCATATTACGTTAGATACTGTAAAAGCGTACAATGTATTGCATATTTTACGATATCCAACTTTCATGCAATTCGATGCATAAAAGTACTTCTCTTTAACTATGCCCGTTTATTTCTAGTTTAACATTTAAGCTACTTTTTATCCCGATATTCCCACGGGATCGACATTTACGCGGGTGAAACCGCGGGGCACAGATAGTCTTTTATAAAATCAATATAGCAATAAACAAAGTGAAAATTCTCTCAAGATTTAATTTCCCCTAAGACATTTCAGACGGAATGCCGCCACGCACGACAAAAATCTAGGACGGAAGCCATCGCAGGAAACACGTATGAATGGGAATTCCGGTCCGTCTGTCTGACATTATGTGACTAACCCCACGTCACACTGGACCGTTTTATTTATTTTATTTATTTATTTAGGGCCAACAAACAGTAGTGTAATAATAAATAAACATAGGTTAAAACCTAATAATACATGTAACAAATACACTACTCACAACTACTAGGTACTATACTACTTTTAGGTATTACTTCAAGAAAACCAATCTATCTGCTTAGCCTTTTTCTATGTTGGGGTCGGCTTTCAGTAGCTGCAGCTGAATACCAGTATTTTACATGGAACGACTGCTTATCTGACTTCAAAAACCTAGTTACTGGATAACACGATACCCCTTAGTAAGACTGGTTGTCAGATTTTTTGGGCTTCTGAATACCCGTAACGACTGTCAAAGACGTTGGTCATCTTAACGTGCTTTCTGAGGCACGGCCTGTCAGCGCACGACAAAAGTGGAAACCTACCCCACCCCCCTAACCTACTTTGGAACTTGCGATTTTAGTCACACGTGGCCTAGCCGAATTACCATTTAGTGCAACTATAGTCACCTGTGTAAAGCCCTCATTAGGTATAATTATATTCCTTTTGCGTCGTCACATATGAATGATTTCTTATTTCTGTCTTCAGTGGCTAAAGCTAAACATACTAGTCTGTCAATCAGTCAGTCATGCACTGTTCATCTACGCAACGTGTAAATATGACCACCCACAGCCACGTAAGATGTGCACGGAGAGGCTATACCTAAGCAAATAAGAGAAATTGAAAACATTAATATTTAAAAAAAAACATTAAAAGACTTCTTGGTAATTAGACCATACTATACAGTACATGACTTTTTGTCCGACAGATTCGTGATGAGTTAGTGCCAAACTGTTTTTTCAAGTGTTGTTTTTTTTTTTTATTATTATTATCTATTTTTATGTTTTGATGCAAAATATGCTTAGCTCTATTAAAATATCTATTTGAATTAATATTGATTATATTAATTCAAATAGATATTTTAATAGATGGGTAGTTGATACCGATAGAGAATTATAATAATTAAAATCTTTAATAAGTCTTTCTTAGTTAGATTTCTACCCCTAACACTTTTCCATAAGAGATGGTGTTGGTGGTGGTTGGTGGTAGAAATCTAACTTAGAATGATTCTAATGATTATAATTCTTTATATATGTACCTGTTATTGTCGCGAATCATATTTTGATCAAGTTACATACTGACACTGACCTGCAAATTGCAAAAAACGTAAGAAAATTTGAATGTCGAATTGTCGACCACTATCCATTCAGGATGCTGTTGGGGCTTCCACGCTTCTGCAGTGCGTCGGCAATGTTTGCTGATGCGAACACTTATGGCTTCGCACGGCAGTGATCAGACGTAAGAGTGTCGCGTCGCTGCAGAGGGTCCGGGGCAGCTCGAACAGTATCCTGAATGTCATTGAAGCGAAATTTGATTGCCAGCTCGTCCATTATTTGTCCAACCTGCATGTGTAGGTACAGTCAACAGCAAAAGTAGATGATCAAAATCAGAAATTCAATACTAATTAACGGAATTCGCGTCAGAACTGTGTGGCAGAGCTGTTGCTGTTGTTGTTGTTGTTGAGCTGTGCGCAGAGACTGTGTGGCTGTGTGGCAGAGTTCTGACGCGAACTCCGTTCATTAGTATTGAATTTCTGATTTTGATCATCTACTTTTGCTGTTGACTGTACTAACAGAGTTTTTTTTTATGTTTTACTAATAAATTATGGATTTATAACTCTGAAATAAAATTATTATTATCTCCTTTATTCAATTAAATTCTTATAAATTATATTTTTAAATATTAGTATAAAGAAATATAACAACATTTAAAAATATAAAAAATAGTAGCCCACTGGTATCGGGAACAGGGTGTCGATCGAATGTTAAGCTACATTTGTCGCGGTAAGTTTGTAGATGGGTGACCATCCATTACATATCGAGACCTTTTTGAATAGATGTGATAAGAGTAATATACCATTCTTGTTTTTGCTAAGTACTTCAGTTCCACGAGCACAAATGTAATAAACGTATTTCCTTTCTTTCTTTCACAACAAATACCTACGTGTGCGGTATACGTTTCGTGGACGGTTTTTTTATTATTATTTGAAATGGGTTTGCTCTTGACTCTAGTCTAGGTCAGAGGTGACAGAGACAAAGTCGACGATGGAGTGAGCTTACCCAGAAGAAGCCTGTTCACTCTTACTTTGAAGAGAAACGGTAATTTGAAAGCGTCTTCGTATATTTCCATACATTGTATACTTCCATATTACGTTAGATACTGTAAAAGCGTACAATGTATTGCATTTTACGATAGCCAGCTTTCATGCAATTCGATGCATAAAAGTACTTAACTTTAGAGTGAAGTACTTTTATGCATCGAATTACAAAAACATTTTAAACAAACTAGAAATAAACGGGGATAGTTAGCCATCGCCGTTTATTTCTAGTTTACTAAAATGTTGTGAAATGTCCATACCTATTTTGTTTGCTCTCAAATACGCCCGCATGAAGCTATTACAAATCCTGTATATTTGTCAATAGCACACGATAACTGGTAAAAAAAACTGTATATTTATCAATAGCTCATAAAGTGGTAAACACAGAAACACAAACTCAAAGCATACTTATTTATTTATTCAAAATTTAGTAAATAACACCATATAAGCTAAAACGCCAATGCAATATTACTACCACAAAGATACACATACCTACATCTAACTTACATTGAGTAGGTAGTAAGTACCCCAATAATACAATTAAAAATATAACCATAAATACAATTTAAAATACAATAAAAATATATGTATAAATAAAAAATACAAATAGAATACAATTAAAAATACAAATACCATTCAAATACAATTAAAATATTATTTCATATATAATTTCAATAAAACCATTTACAGACACTTTTGAATTGCCAAGAAGTTGATCACTCAGAAACATGAAGCTAGTTAGTATAAGCAAAATCAGCCTATAATATTCCCACTACTGGGACACAGGTCTCCTTTCTGTGAGAGGGAGTGGGCCGTAATTCATCACGCGGCAACAGTGCAGTTTGGTGGATGTACCTTTCTTTGAATGTTAGGTTCTAGTCATGCCGGTTTCCTCACGATGTTTTCCTTCACCGTTTCGAGAGCAGTGGCGATGAAACACAGACACAAAGTAAAGCTCTAGGTTTGAACCTACAACTCGTAAGTCGCGGCTGTTATTATACAACTGGACCATGACTGCTCCAGCGACCCGTGCGGCCCTTTAAACACAATGCACTTAGGTTAATATCTATTCACCAACGCAGAGTTCTCTGTGTGAATCGCATTGAGAAACAACAATACTTGTCAGTTTTGCAGTCGGTGTGTTGTAAACAGTTTGTGGAGTGAATCTCGCGCGCCCTGTAGCTACCTCATGTACTTATCTTAGAGCTCGGTCAGTTAAGGTAAATGGGTAGTTGAGGCCCCGAAATTCAAATTTTCCTACGTTTTTTGCAATTTGCAGGTCAGTGTCAGGTTGTATCTTGATCAAAACATGATTCGCGACAATAACAGGTACATATTTAGAGAATTATAATCATAACAATCATTAATACATCTTTCTAAGTTAGATTTCTACCATTAACACTTTTCCATAAGAGATTCGTGGTTGGTGGTAGAAATCTAATCATGTGTTACGCAATTAACGTTCAGTTCTGTGCTTCTCGCATCCAGCATTTTACTAGTTGCTTCATTTAAAATATTGATCGGTATTCGGCCAATTCTATGTCAGTTATGAAGACGTCTGCGCATATGAAACAAATGAAATCGATGATAGCGACGACGTTTATTTGTGATAAAGATAAGCAAAGCGTTGATTATTTGAGGATAAATTAATAAATCGTTCATATTTTTTTTTTATTTTAACTCATTTTACAGATCAATGAAAAACCTTTTTATTTCATCAAAGCTATATCAATAAACAGTATTTTTTTTTAAGACGACGTATCTCAAACTTTTATATCTAGTAGTTAAATATATTAGAATTCGTCATTTTTCTTTTGAGCCAAAAACAACACTTTTAACAGCTCTGTCCGTCTGTACGTTTGTTTTTACAAAGAGTTTATAAAAAGCAGGATTTCAAATGAAGAAACGAAGTAAATAATCGTTTGTGCCTTTTTTATAGAGCTGTAATAAAACTACGTCAAATTCTGACTGAACGTGTTTCGAAAGACAGAAAACGAGACAGGCATGGAAAATATTGGTATGTAGGTACAGATTCATTTGAGTATGCATGAATTCTCGCAAAAGATTGAATCGAAAAGAAAAAAGAAATATCGGAAAAGGAAAATGAATATCGAAGGAGCAGGCACAAAATAAAATGTCCTTAAAAAAATAAAAAGTGGTGCAGAAAAACGAAAAACCGAACATTGGATGGAAAAGTACACCGACCACGTTGAGGTTTCATACATTAGTAAGCTGATATACCTATTGAAAAAAATGCGGTTTTTCTATTTCGTGTAGGTAGGTAATTTAACATTGTGGTATACGTTTTTTGACTCTTTGTTCTAGTATCATGTAAAAGGAAAACACGATGCAATTAATTTTTCTCGATTAAAAAAAATTGCAAAGATATATCTATTTTTTTACTTTTTTCGACATCACGGCCGCGGCGTAACGCTTAAGAGTTATTCAATGGAAATTACTTTAAAACCGAGAGAATTATCATATCAAAGTTTACTCAAAATAGTTTTAAATTTAATTCATTTATTTTGTTTAAATTCGTTTTAAATGATATTTACATAAATAACAATTTATACCTAGTTAATTAATAAACATAACAGTTTAATATCCTACCTACCGAGGTCAATAACTAAATAGAAAGTTTTCTGTACCTGCCCGTACATAAACGTCTTGAAAATGTACCACAATATCGAAAGGTAAGATTGGATCCTGCCAAATCCCAGAAGATTTGTAAATATGCTCGCTGCGGTAGTTCGGCCGTCAGTCTGAGATTCAGCCTAGGACTTTATTGTTTTGTGTCCTATAAAAGACAGGAGATAAGATAGAGCATGTAATGTTGGTAGGTATAGTCGACTTCTATTTTTGATAAAAACTCCCAAAGTCAAAATCAAAGCATTTATTTCAAATAGTCACATAAAAGGCACTTTTGAACGTCAAAAATTACAATAAAATAGAATTGACTCTAGTCGCCTATTCCAAAAGGTAGGTTTCGTATGGAAAAGAATGGGCAAGAAACTCCACCGTTACTCTTTTAAAATGTTTTCCAATATTTTGCTTAGGTACATTAATTATTTCTATTTAATATTTACATAATTTATGCTAATACCTATTTAAAATAATAATAATATGTACATTTATATGAAAAAAAAAAAAAATAATAATAATATGTGAAGACGATGCACCTAAAATAAAATTAAACCCATTCCCAGTAAACTTCAACTCGTAGACCTCATAGACCTCATCCATCGCTTTCCATCAGACGTGATCGAGGTCAAGAGCGGCCTCATTCAGCAATAATAAAAAAAACCCTCACATTGGTCATGACATTTATTAAAAATAGACTATATCGTTATGACGTGTAAGTGGCATTTAATCTTAGGGTACTATAGGAATTACGAGGTTGATTATACATGTTATAATCACACTAATATATTCTATAGGCGAAAGTGTGGGGGTGTGTGTGTGTGTTTATATGTTAGTTACTTCTTCACTCTCAAACGGCTGCACCAATAGGCTATTTGACTGGTTTCTGATAAACATCTCAGATTATTTAATGGTGTCTAACGAGCCCACAAAACCTATTACTTCAAATTGCATAATGTATTTCTTTTAGAAAATAGTAAATAAAAATGTACTGTTTAAATAAGCCGCCAAAACGCTATCTTTAACAATATGGCGTCGTGACGTCAAAATACACGTAAACAAACGTTGAAACGGTCGAGATACTAGACAAAAGTCATCTGTTCTGTCAACGATAGACAGAAATTGACTATATCATGACGTCATCATAAGTTCAGCCAATCCAGACCGTTTTCGATTACGTGGCGCCAGATTTAAAAAGATGAAGTTTTTTCGGGATTTTTTTAATAAATAATACATTGTTTTGTAGTAAAATTAATGCAAATCGATTTTAAAAGCGATAATCTATACGAGTGTCAATAATTATGACCTTATTTTTTACATTGTCAAATAGCCTATTATAAGTCGTTATGGGTCGTCAGAAGCCCGAAAGTCTGATAAACGATCTTACCAAGGGGTACCATATTATGATATTGCCCAGTAACTGGGTTGTCTTGTAAAATACTGGTATTCAGCTGAATCCGGTTAGACTGGAAGCCAACCCCAACATAGTTGGGAAAAGGCTAGGCAGAATCGATGATATATTGTCGTTAATGCGGCCACACACTCTATTACGGTTATACGGTCCATATATATATTACGGTTCAAATGATTCAGCCCTGTGATAGGCGGACTGACGGACGGAGCGTATTGTAATAGGGTCTCTAGAAATCAAACGTTCAGCTGTTACACAGTAAAACCAATAAAAGTCACGTCAAAAATAAAATAAAGACAATCATAATAAAAAGGTTGACAAGTGCCGTGTCATAGTATGTATTTCCCACAATATTACGACACGACACGTGACGACACATTCATGGTGACACCATAAAACAAAGGTGTCTGACCTTCTAAGTAGAGGTTACGGAGCACAGTTTATGATTAAACTAGCTTCTGCCCGCGACTTCGTTCACGTGGATGTCGTAAGACACCACAATCCTAATCCTAACTCACAATCCACATCACACTAATATTATAAAGGCAAAAGTTTGTGGTGGTGTGTGTGTGTGTGTCTTTTTATCCCGATATTCCCACGGGATCGAGATTTACGCGGGTGAAACCGCGGGGCGCAGCTAGTAATAATATTATAAAGGCGAAAGTTTGTGAGTGTGTTTGTATGTTTGTTACTTCTTCACGCACAAACTGCTGAATGGATTTGGATAAAATTTGGCACACAGATAGTTTATAACCATGATTAACACATAGGATACACCATAGATATAGATACACCTAGATAACGCAAAAGCAACTACTTCGCGTGCCAAAAATTGCACCAGCTTACGATAAAGAATCATAAGCCGCCACTTTCGCGCTCAGTCCTGTGTACTGCTGGCTGAGTGAGCGTGAGCGAGAACGCGAGCTTTTGACGTCATAGTAGGTAGTCAAAAAATGGCACGCTTGGTTTTCATACAGGTCGTGATACTTGCGTTATCTAGGTCTATCTATATCTGTGGGATACACACATTTTTATCCCGATATTTCCAGGGGATCGAAACTTATGCGGGTATCGAAGTAAATGCGAAAGTGAGTTTGTTTTTTTGTTACGATTTCACGCTAAAACAGCTGAACGGATTTGGATGAAATTTGGCACATGTGTAGACCATGACCTGTAGAAGTACATATGCTATACTTTTCATACTGGATCGCAGACAAAGTCGCGAACAACAGCTAGTTCATCTACTAAAATAACAGCCACATTTTTATAAACCTCTTTTTGTTTGGTGACGTCGTATCGCATCGCCCGCACTATTACTTCGTCTTCGCGTTCTTTCTGACTGATTATCTTTTTGCTCAACTCCTAAGGGACGTGATATTAACATAAAACCAACCTCAAGAATTATGCTATAAAACACTGACCTGTAATAAACAAGTGTATGATTTAAAGGTCAGTGCTATCAAAGCAAAAGATTTTTTTTAATCCGACTGGTAGTTTCAGAGATTAGAGAGGGGTCCGTGGCTAAATAATAACAGCTGCACAGGTCCATCGATCAGGTTAAGCTACGCTTGCCGCGGTTGGTCTGTGGATGAGTGACCATCTTTACATACCGAGACCCCTCCGTGCCCCGGGAAAGCACGTTAAGCCATAGGTCCCGGCTGTCATTCGTGGATCTTTGACAGTCGTTACGGGTAGTCGGAAGCTTGAAAGTCTGACAACCAGTCTTACCAAGGGGTATCGTATTACCCAGTAACTGGTTGTGGAGGTTAGATAGGCAGTCGCTCCATGTAAAATACTGGTATTCCGCTGCATCCGGTTAGACTGGAAGCCGACCCCAACATAGTTGGGAAAAGGCTAGGCAGATGATGATGAGTTTCAGAGATTACTAGCTGTGCCCCGCGGTTACACCTGCATAAGTATCGATTCCGTGAGAATATCGGGATAAAAAGTAAGCTATATGTTAATCCAGGGTGTCATACATCCATATAAAATTTTATCAAAATTGGTCCAGCCGTTTGAGCGTGAAGAAGTAACAAGTATATAAACACACACACAAACACACCCCCACACTCACAAACTTTCGCCTTTATATTATTAGTGTGATGTGATGTAGATTCTATATTATATTATTTACTTAGTCTTAGTTTTAAGTGGGCAAAATTGCAATGTTGGTCGTTGTTTATATTTTACTTTTTGTTATTAATCTTAAGTTTAAGAAGAAAAAAAAAAATTTTTTTAATTTTAACATTTTTAAGTTCTAGCCTTTAGTTTAGTTTTGTTATTATTATGTGTGATCACTTATTTCTGAGATTGCTGGTAATGTGTAAAACCGAGACTTTTGTGATGCAGTACTTAAGATAAATTATACATAGAAGCTGTTGGTGTACCTTTATAAATAAATAAATAGATGCATGTATTCTATGACTGGGAAAAATAATCCTGGGATTTGTCTGTATCTAAATTGTTTGAAGAGATTATAAAGAAAGAAAAAAAAATGTTTATTTGGACACAGTTCGTGAAACACAAAATACAAAATTAACAAAATAAAAGATTATAGAATAAAAGAAGAAAGTTTCAACAACAATAGACAGTGTGTGCCTCACGGCTGCGCCAAAAAGGTTCATTTCAGCATTAATGCCAGACATTAATGTCTGACGCTGGTTTTCTAATGAACCTGTGGAAAGTGACGGGGAGTACACACAGTTTCAACATACCTAATACATACTTTTTATACATACAATAGGATTCTGGTGCTTGGTTTGCCACAAACTGGATCTAAAATCTAACTATTCTTACATCCCTAAAGTACAGCCAGCAACAAAAGTCGATTAATACTTCAGTTTTATTAATCTCAGTTATTGAGCAAAATATTAACACTTCAGTGTTTTTAATCTCAGTTAATAAGCAAAATATTTGTTAAAAATTGCATTGTACCTCTGCTGCAATTTTGGACAAATATTTCGCTCAATAACTGAGATTAAAAAAACTGAACTGTTAATCGAGTTTTGTTGCTGACTGTACTATCCGAACTATGTTTTAACTATGTTTATAAATTGTGACACTAAGTCGCTTTTCCTGTGACGTCTGTGCGACCGCTTAGATAGTTCTTCTAAGCTTCACAATGGATTTTGGTGCGGTTTACACCATCGGTTAAAGCTTTTAGTCCGGAAGGTTTATGTGTAAACTTATAAATATAATAAAGGAAGTCATAATTTCTTGTCAAATTAGAAAACCGGTGTGAAGCGGGACGGGACGGGTCGCTAATAGGTAACATTAGAAATGCGAAAGTAAATCAAACTCAAAGCATTTATTTCAATTAAACCATTAACAGGCACTTTTGAATTGTCAAGAAGTCGGTCAGTCAGAAAATATGAAGCTAGTGGCCCATTCCAAAGCGAACTGCAAACTGTATCTTTATCTGTAACTTCTTCAAAGCTAAACCGCGGAATGACGGATGAAAGATGGATAGGTATAGTCGATTTTCCGGTCTGATCCCCTGATCACGGTTCATGAGATACAGCCTGGTGACAGACAGACAGACGGATAGTGGAGTAATAGGGTCCCGTATTTACCCTTTGGGTACGGAACCCTAAAAATGATTATACAAAACACACGCAGACGGAGTTGCGGGCTTCAGCTAGTTAGAAATTAATCCATGAACCACAATGTTAGTTCCAAAAGCCGCTTAAAATGAGGAAGTTGTTGCTACTTCATGAAAGGCTTAAAATATACAGGTTGTGACATAAATGTGGTGGTAAGGTGGCACTAGCCGATGTTTTTTCCATACAAATTTCAGGAGGGTATTACTCCACTGTTTGACATAATTGTACATCCAAAGTTATAAAAACATTTAATCGTTTTTTCTAATTATTAATTGTGTCTGTACGGAAACAGAATAGTAAAATAAAAAGCCATTAAAAAGTTATGAGCCAAGAAAGATTAATTTTTCTTGCTAATTTTAACGTAACTTTGTTATGAAGTGTTCAATAAACTTTATTTTTAATTGATTGATGTAGTAGTTTTTTTATAAAACTCGATTTTCCAAAGGACTTTTCGTGTTTTTTTTTAACAGAAAATGTCAACTCCATTAAGCTATTTTTTTTTTCTATAATAATATTATGATTATGACGTGTTAGAGTGATTCCAATATCCTAGTTACAGATTAAACAATTTCATTTCACTTCATTACATGTCAAAAATCATCAAAATGATGAGAAAAAGCCACATCCAAAAGCACCATCGACTAGATTTTTATGTAAATACCAAAACTACAGGTACTTACATAAAAATCTAGTCGATGGTGGCTTCAAAAACAAAAATCAAAGTTCGTAGTGAAGTGGCAATGTTTTATTCGATAATAAAATAATGTTTATTGTTTCGTCCGACACTATTTACGATTGGCACGTTTTCGGGGCTTTTGAGGTCGAGTTTAATTATATTCACGGCAGCCGATAGAATCTGACACGCGATTCTAATCGATACCGCGGTTAAGTGTATCGGTTGCAATGTTTGGGTGTTTTGTTTGGCTTTTTGAAAAGAATGATGACATAGTATTTGTTATTGTTTATGGTCAATTTTCTTTTGACGTAAGGTCGTTGACCGTTTCTGACTTTAAAGGTTCGTGTCACAGAGTCCGTATAGGTTCTTACGTGCTATCTACCGTACGTAAGGACATATCTGGCTGGACGGACGGGTATGGGTATCTACCAGACAAATTCAAAACACTAACAGAAATGTTCATGTTAAGATATTCCAGATAAGTTAACTGGAACTTGAAGGAACTGGAACTGGGAGTGGAGTATTCATAAATCTGACATATTTCAATATTTTGTAGCATGGCAATAAAATAATATAATGTAAACTGGCGTTACGTAAATGATGCAAAAGGAGTATACAGGGTTTATTTTCAAAGACCCGCTAAATTTAAGGGTATGGTAGAGACCCTCAAACTGAACAACTTTCTCCATGGGACCAACATCGTAATCGTAATATAATTATATGTTGCAAGCTAAAACGTATTGAGATAAAACTTGCTACAGGAAAAAATAATTAGTTACTGTATTTTTTTTAATTAGCTAGCTTGCTTGATGCAAAATAAACGCACATCAAGCTACTACAATCTGTAAAATTAATTTAATAAATTTTCAACTTTATCGCTAAAGCATAAGGTTCAAAGTTGATTGGGAAAATTTGTCAGTTTCGGGTAGCTTGATGTGCTGGCGTCTGTACATACAAACTCGAGGTGTCCCTAATATTATTTATTTCAATGTTTGTTTAAAATTTTTTTTTTTTAATTATATAATCATGTAACTTATGTCATCCTTGCACACCCACGCTGTATATCGAATGTCACCTGGAATGTCTTCCATTCCAGCCCTCATAGGCGTTCTGGAATGATAAAGCGTTAAATTAAGAGTCAAAGAGATATCTAATTAATTATAAAATGCCTACCTGCGTAAATATTCAGTACACAGAAAATTATTAGCTTTACATTTTGTTACCAAAATGTCACCTCAGAAAAACGTGATTAATTTTAAAATCGAACGTCAGTGCACTTGACGTCAAAGGTTTATCAACGTTTTACTCAAAACAAAAACAGGTAGAAAACGTTTAAAACAACAACAGATATTTACGATTTATTTAATTTATTATTTGATGAAAAATATAAGTCCTCAAAGAAAAAAGAAACAGCCATTTTCCTTTACCTGCTACTGGAACGTTCTAAAAATAAAATCAAACTGACAGATGTCATCGAAATTGGAATTTGGATCGTCAGCTGCATTCTGACGTTCGGCCTGCACTGACAAGCCGACAAATTGCAATGCAGACGCACTTATGTACTATAATTAAAGATGGCGATTAGATAGCTCGCGTATTTGGCAGCGAAGCGATCTTGAAATAGAGAAATGATTTTCATTTGATTTATTTATAGGCTAGCGTTTAGTTATCTATGCAGATTGCAGGTATGAAGTGACAGTGGAGTACCTACATAGCTACTGAAGTGTGTGAGCGAAGCGTTAGGAAAATTGATTTTAAAACTAAACGTAATTGACTTTAGACTTGATTGACTTTTAATGAGAGCAGTGGTGGCTCAGTGGTAACGACCGCGGCTTACGACTTGTAGGTCGTAGGTTTGAACCCCAACAGGCGCTTTACTGTGTATGAATTATTTCATCACCACTGCTCTCAAAACGGCGAAGGAAAACATTGTGAGGAAACCGGCATGTCCTAGAACCAAACATTCAAAGATATGTGTCATCTACTAACTCGCACTGGACCCGCGTGGTGGATTACGGCCCACTCCCTCTCACAGAGGGGAGGCCTGTGTCCCAGCAGTGGGAACATTATGGGCTGATTACGCTTATGCTGTCTTTTTTTTATTATTTACTTTAGAGACTGGATAATAACAGCTGCACTGGTCGATCGATCAGGTTAAGCTACGCTTGCCGCGGTTGGTCTGTGGAAGGGTGATGATTTCCCACCCAAAAAAAAAAAAAAAAGCCGACCCCAATTGGGAAAAGGCTAGTCAGATGAGGACTGCTAAAAATCCAATTACTTTCAAAGTTCAGAAAAAAAAGGGTTCCGTTTTTCCTTTTGAGGTACGGAACCCTAGAAACCATTCACAGAATACAGGCGTTGTTATGTTACACTAGGTTCAACTTAGAAAGAAAGAAATAAATCATATTTATTTTGCACAGACTTACACAAAGTTCCGCTAAAGCGCTAGAAATTCATCTCGCCTTACTTTGCTGCAGCACTGCTTGGGCGTTACCCGCCCTTTACGTCATCCAAGACCGGAATTTAATGCCTATAGGTGCATAACTGTTTAGGTACAGGCTTCCCTTCCACCATCCGCCCTTTCGCTATTTCTAGCGTTTTAATTAACTCATCCTTCAAGTTTTCCATCACAGAAATATGAAAGAAATAGAAAAAATATTGCAAAAGAACTGCAATGAACACGTTTTTTTTAGGGTTCAGTAGGTACCCTAAGGGTGAGAACGGGAGACTATTTTATTTTATTCTGTTCGGGAAACTTACAGCTTACTTAGAAGGGCTCTTAAAAAAATAGAAGTTCACTGATAAATACTAAAATAACAACGAAAATTATTTAGTACAGAAAGAAAGAAATAAATATAATTATACATTTATTTAACACATACATATACATTGTGTGCCTTTTAGGCACACAATCACACGGGGTTGAAACCGCGGGGCGCAGCTAGTATTCTATAAACTGTTGTGCAGTTTGTAGAAAAACAGGTTTTCCAGCTTTTCAGAATAAAAATGTTGCTTACATTTTCAAAAGTCCATTTAATATTGTATTCAATGTGAAATGGACTTTTTGGTCAAGGACCGAGAACAAACGTTACTGTTGTTACAGTTGCGTTGTTGTATGCTTGCAAGTCTTATGAAAAATATAAAGAGAGAATGGCATTGAGAATGTTCTAAAAGACGTCTGTTTCTTAAAATGTTTAGGCACAAGCAAGGTAGGTACACTGCGTTCACGAATTAAGGGTTTATTTACGTATAAACGATGATTAACGTAAAGTGACGTTTAGACGTCAAAAAAAAGTAATTTAAAAAAATTAAAAACCCGAATGCGGTAAAAAACTTAAGTTAAAAAACTGAAAAACTAAAAACAAGCCCATTTTAAATTAAATAAAAGTTGGAAGCAGGCGGGACCCATTTGAATTTGAAAATATAATAAAAATGATATGGGTCCCGGCTGCATCCAATTTTTAAAAACCCTCCTTCTGACGCAGTCGGGTAAAAATGTATGGGTAAAGTCGCTAATCACTTTTGTGAATAAAGGGGCAATATACTTTTGGAAAAACAACTTTAAAGCTCTCATAAACTTCAGTTTGCGCTACAATTTCAAACACGTTATGAATATTTTATAGTACCTACTACGCTATTACCTACTAGTAATTAAGAAATCAATTAAACTTTCTATTTTTTTTTTCAAAAGTCTATCGCATGCGAGAAAAAATGATAATTTTCACAAAATAATTCTAGGTCAAAATCTGTATCTTCATCCCAAATTTTCATCTCAAAAACCTTCCCCAAATACCTATCAAATACTATCTTTCAACTGGCGGAAATAGGTAAACCTTTCTATTTACGCAATACCCCAATTAACAACCCAATTCCGTATCTTATTATGTCGGTCGTCCAATTAGCTGATAGTAGTTAATTTAATTAACTTTAACCCGTAGCAGTGCATTCTAAATGTGTCTTAACTCTTAACCCGTTTAATGGTTAACTGTTATTTTTAGTGCTGCATGCAAGCACCGGTTGATAAGGTGCTTTAGCTGACTAAGCATAGAGTTTGGCACGTTGGTCGACTTGGTGAAGCGGGGTAATTGTATAGAGGTATGAGGAACAGGGTGTAAAGTTCACTCATACTCTATGAAAAGGGAGGAACTTCCAACCAGACGGGTGTTGTGTCTGGCGAGCAACTGCCCGATGATTCATAGCGGGCCTTTGTATCTATGCTAGTTGCGCGGTAAACTCTGCTTGCGAGATGCAGGATTTTGCGTGACGTCAGTATGACGCGTTGTTTGCATGTGGCGTTGTAGATACCGCTACAATTCAATACCACACTAACAGTAGGCAATGGCTTCATTTTGACAGTTCAACAATATGCATTGCGTTATTTACGTCAATGTATTTGTATTTAATTTCTTAAGGGCCTCTGCGAGTTGGCTTCGGCCCCTCGTACGCCTTCCAAAGGGCCGGGACCCCATGGTTCCGAGATATGTAACCTATATAAAAAAAAATATCCAACGACCCTGGTTACTTATCAATTCTGGTGACTACCTAATATTTATTTCGACCGACATGACATTTCCTAACTCATTCTCTATTTGACATAGGTAATTATACCCTCCCCTCCCCTACCACTCCCATAAATCCCACTCCCATACATAAAGCCGTTTCACATTATACCACTAATGTAGCAACGTTGTTATTTCGAGAACAATAGCACCTTTGTATAGAGGTAACAATGTAACCGATGTACGCCGATATGGGGCAATGTTGGCTTATTAGTCGATTCGCACGAATATACTCGCTCGAAACGGGCGAATCATCACTTTTAAATAAAATTATTTTTTACTCAATCCGTGGCTAAATAATAACAGCCGCACAGGTCGATCGATCAGGTTAAGCTACGCTTGCCGCTGTTGGTCTGTGCATGGGTGACCATCTTTACATACCCCTCCGTGCCGCGGAAAGCACGTTAAGCCGTTGGTCCCGGCTGTCATTCGTGGATCTTTGACAGTCGTTACGGGTAGTCAGAAGCCCGAAAGTCTGACAACCAGTCTTACCAAGGGGTATCGTACCCAGTAACTGGGTTGTGGAGGTCGGATAGGCAGAGGCTCCATACCAGGTGTTCCCGGCCATTCCCGTAGCCCCCCAGACGGGGGGACATGCGGGGCCCGCCAGCAAGGCAGGCATGCGCCGGGGGGGTTGTGGATGCAAAGGCTAAGCCGGATTCCCATGACCTCCCCATCAAGGCGATGAGGGAACACCGCTGAGTTTTAGTGGGTATACTGCCACCCTGCAGGGAGGCAGGGAGTCCCACATACTCCGTCTCTTCCCCCGACGAGCGGAGATGGGTAACGTCATTTCTCAGCGAAAAAAAAAAACAAAAAAAAAAAAAAAAAGGCAGAGGCTCCATGTAAAATACTGGTATTTAGCTGTATCCGGTTAGACTGGAAGCCGACCCCAACATAGTTGGGAAAAGGCTAGGCAAATGATGATGGGTGGCATGGGACGTCAACGCGCAACCTGTTACTATGGATTCCGTACATGATTCTGGACCCACCCTGTCTAGAAATTTTAGTAGGTTATAAAAAAAACTGCTATGCAAGAGCAGTGGTGGCCCAATGAAAACGGCTGCGACTTACGAATTGTAGGTCATAGGTTCGACCCCCAGACAGGGACTTTAATCACACTAATATTTATAAAGTCGAAAGTTTGTGAGTGTGTGTGTTTATATGTTTGTAACTTCTTGACGCTCAAACGGTTGGACCAATTTTGATAAAATTTGGTATGGAGGTAGTTTTAGTTAGTTATTTTTTATCCCGATATTCCCACGGGATCGAAACTTATGCGAGTGAAACCGCGGGGCGCAGCTAGTCGTAAATAATTTAATGATCAATGCTCTCAAAAAGGTGAACGAAAACATTTTGAGGAAATCGGTATATCCTAGAACCAAAATTCAAAGACGTGATATTCACCAACCCGCTCTAGGCCCGCGTGGTGAATAACGGCCTACTCACCGATAGGACACCATGTCCCAGCAGTGGGAACATGACAGGCTGATTATTTTAATCCATAAATTACCAGCAATAAATAGTAATAGTAATAGTAGTAGTAGTAGTAGTAATAGTTTTATGAAATAAATATTATATATTATATTGAAATCGTATTTTCATACCGTGTTTGTCAAAGAAACACACGGTAGAATGCTTTTAATTTTTTCGATTTTATTAGAATATTTAACAGATTGTTTGTAATAGAAAATTCTCGTACAAAGCAAGCCTGGTGTCACTATAAAAACTGGCCAAGTGCGAGTCGGACTCGCACACGAAGGGTTCCGTACCACAAGGCAAAAATGCTCATGAAAACACGTTTGTTGTATGCGAGCCCCCCTTAAATATTTATTTTATTTTAATTTTATTTTTTATTATTAAAGTAAAAATACAACTGAGTATTTTGTGAATATTTTAAGTGGTTACCTGCTGCCATAATTGATATCGAGCAAAAAAGGGCAAAAAAGTCGCGTTTGTTGTATGGGAGCCCCCCTCAAATATTTATTTTATTTTGTTTTTAGTATTTGTTGTTATAGCGGCAACAGAAATAGGTACATAATTTGTAAAAATTTCAACTGTCTAGCTATCGCGGTTCTTGAGATACAGTCTGGTGACAGACAGACGGACAGACAGCGTAGTCTTAGTAATAGGGTTCCGTTTCTACCCTTTGGGTGCAGAACCCTAAAAATGGATATCGATTGTCATGTAAATAACAATTGTCTCACTGGCAGCTGGCCGGGTTCCCTTGCAAGTAAGTAATTATTAGAACTAATGATACACTGTAGTTTATGTCAATGGGGGGGGCTCGTGGTTAAATAATAACAGCCACACGGGTCGGTCGAATGTTTAACTAGGTCAAAAATAATAACTAGGTAATAAATGTATTTTATTTCTTTCTTTCCTTCAGGTATGCTTACCGCGGTCGGTTCGTGACCACTACCACTGGGTAACCGTGATTACATACCAAGAACCCTCCGTGCCTTGGAAAGCACGTTAAGAGCATAAACGGGCTGCATTTTTTCCATACAAACGTATTCCCCTATTCTCTTCCTGGATAATGCCTCTAGAGTAATCATTTTTATTTATAAAAATCTAGGTCTATTGAAGGCATGCCCCTGTTATTTTTTTTTTTTCAAAAAATATTATTACAAAAATAAATATGATTTTCTGAAAACCTAAAAAAATGCCCCGTTTTTACCTACGTAATCAGACGACTACCAAAGAAAATTGAAATGTTTTTAAGATAAAAACAAATGATAGGGGCATAGATCTATTCTTCCCTTAAATTTTGATACCAAAAATATTTTAATCGGCTTAGGTTTTGAGGAGAAAACAGGGGAATACGAAACGTCGATCGGTCATGGTTTTTTCTAGGTAAAATCGTTCTGAGCTGCAGTTGTACCTATCGCACTCTACGGGGGGAGACTAGAGGGAGAGAGACAGCAATAGTTTCTTCAAATACCTATTTCTCAATTCTCGCGCAGCCCGTCTACGCTCTGAAGGGCCTATACCTACTACGGGCCGCCGCGCCGCCCCGCTCTGTTAGACGTGCCAGCGGCTAGGACAAACCTACTCAAGTTTGCCCCCTATGTCACGAGCCGCACGTATTATTAACATTAGTACAGAGGATATATCCCGGGGAAGGACATAGGCTACTTTTTATCCCGATATTCCCACGGGATCGATACTTATGCGGGTAAAACCGCGAGGCGCTGCTAGTTTTGTAATAAGTTTCACACCTATTAGTTTTAATCCCTGTCCTTTCTTTCTTGTAGCGTACCCTTTGTCGGAGAAGGCGAGGATGTTATTGACAACACTATTATGTAGGTCATAATTTTATTAATAACTATTCATTACCCATTGTTTAGTATCACGGGGTTGACATTATCACTAAGTGATAAAACCCTGTCAAATAAATAAAGCTTAAAAAAATAGTTTTTAATAAATAAGGCTTAGGTACACGCTACGAATAATAAAAGCTTATCTACACGGTAATATTTACAAATGATAAAATACCAGTCCTTAAAAAAAAAATTACCAAGGAGTATCGTATTACCCAGTAATCGGTTTTGGAGGTCGGATAGGCAGTCGCTCCATGTAAAATACTGGTATTCAGCTGCATCCGGTTAGACTGGAAGCCGACCCCAACATAGTTGGGAAAAGGCTAGGCAGATGATCATAAAATAGCGGTCAAAGACACTGGCAAAAAAACTAGGATAAATCCATTTCTCTCCCTTCACACAATAGAAGCCACTATCTCAAATTATTCAGCATCCACAAAATCATTTATCAAAGCAAAGCCAGCGCCGATCCTCCGTTATCTCAACCCTTATCACCCTTATCAAACCCTTTGATAGTAGCCGCGGTTAATTGACGTGATTTTACTTTACACTAGGTAGCGTTAGGTAGGCCTTTTTAAATTAGTTGGCTTAATTTTAAAAGCTTTAACCCCGAGAGATGATGTGCTGTAATCAAAGTTCACTTTATTTCCTATAATGTTCAGCCGAGTCAGATTTGTTGGATTAAATCTGCTGCTAAATATAGATTTATCATTATTTATTTATGGGGCTTACATGATCTAAAGCGCGGTCACTGTCGGACTGCATAGAAAAGAAAGAGAAGCGCGATGACACAAGGCTGGTAATTTATTGCAAAACTAGCTTCTGCCCGCGACTTCGTCCGCGTGAAATTTCACCCTCTTAGGGGTGGAATTTCGAAAAACCCTTTCTTAGTGGATACCTACTCTTCACAAAGAACACACCCTCCAAATTTCATGCCCCTAGGAGCAGCGGTTTAGACTGTGCGTTGATATATCAACAATCAGTCAGTCAGTCAGTTTACCATTTTATATATATATATAAGATATGAAGCAATTAACTTTTTACAAAAAAAACTATTGATTGGACTAAAAAATTAAAACACTAATGCTTTAGTATGTTGCTTGTAGAATAATCTGACAAAAAATCAGAATGATTGTATGTATTTAGTGGTTTTTATTGTAAAAAGAAAGTTTTTAGAGGTATCTTCATGATTTTTTGTATAGTATCAAATTAGTTGTACCTATTATGTTTTAATTTTTTTTTTATTTTGTTTTCTGTAGTCAATCATAAACTTTTAGGCATCATAAATTTCGCGTTTTTTGCGTTTAGGTCCTGTAGTCCCCTTAACTGGCTATACTTTCACCTGATTTAGAGCAAGTCGGGTGAAAATAGAGCAGTGGTGGCTCAGTGCTAATGGCCCCGGCTTATGAGTTCATACGAGGTCGTGGGTTCGAACCCCGACAGGCGCTTTACTTTGTGTAAATCATTTCATAACCACTGCTCTGAAATTGCAGCTTCACCTCACAAATCAATATTGTTTCTCTAATCAGAATTATACACATAACACATAATCAGCCTATAATGTTCCCACTGCTGGGACACAGGCCTCCTCTCGGTGAGAGGGAGTGGGCCGTAATCCCCCACGCGGGCCCAGTGCGGGTTGGCAGATGTCACATGTCTTCGAATTTTTGGTTCTAGGACATGTCGGTTTCCTCACGATGTTTTCCTTCACCGTTTTAAGAGCAGTGGTATAATTTCCACAAAGTAAAGCGCCTGTCTGGGTTCGAACCTACGACCTACAACTCGTAATCCGCGGCCGTTACCACTTGGCCACCACTGCTCTCAGATCAGAATTACACATACATATAATATGATAAATAACCGTCTGTAACAAAGGTTTCAGCAACCACATACAATTCCTTTGTAACGCTTCGATATTCACAGTTACATTTATAGAACCATGGTTCCTTTGTTGAATGCATTTAACAAAGCTAAGCAATAAAATAATTGATTTGTGATTCCTTAAATCAATTATTTTAATGGTTATGTCTTAACGTTCGTTGCATGAATCAATTATTTTTGATACCCTCTTTGTTGTTATAGAGCTTGACCAAGTTCTATAGCTGTAATCATTGACTTATATATTACTTGTAATGCGTAACTAGTGTTTGTTAATTCACACTAATATTATAAAGGCAAAAGTTTGTGAGTGTGTGTGTTTGTTTATATGTTTGTTACTTCTTCACGCTCAAACGGCTGGACCAATTTTGATAAAATTTTGTATGGAGGTAGCTGACACCCTGGATTAATTATAGGCTAGGCGCAGCTGGTTGTTACCTAATATAAACGACTAGCTGTGTGTTTATTTAGCTGTGTCCCTGTACTTTTTACTTTCTTCTTTTAAGTTACATGTACGTTCCGTCTATGTTCATCTTGGAGATCGCTGACTTCGGTGAAGGAAAACATCGTGAGGAAAGCTGAACTTATATCAATCAATCAATTCAGCGTATGACACTCGTGGGTTGCAGCTGAAAAGCGTCAGGTTGTACAGTCACGAGCATAGGTATGTATACCTACACTTGGCTTTATTCAAAAGCAATTTTTTCCTTGATCTTTGAATGAAATTTTATGTTATTACGCACATAGTATTTTCGAACCCACAGGTTTATGTAAAGTGTCGTATTTTAACTTTGCATTCGTCATTTCACGAAAAAATCGCAATTCAAAGTTGCCAAGTGTTGACATATTAGTGCTCGTGACTTTGTGTTGTCATCTGACATTATGCTGAGCTGAGGCCCTTTTGGCGCTATAATCTTTTTCTGTTTTTATAGTTTTAAGGTGTATTTATTTTGCTGTAATGCCAATAAACGCATTTTTCTTTCTTTCTTTCAGCCTATCGCAGTCCACTGCTGGGATAGGCGACGAGAAGTCTTGACGAAGTTCCCCCAACGCTGCCCAACTCAACTGGATCTTTTTGTCGGCTTCTTTATGGTGATGATTCAACTCTTGACTCTGATAACTTGACCTGATCATGACGTCACCCTTTGCCACTTAATCTAAGGATTCAGAAGATTATTGTAACCATCATACTTGCGCTCTTCGCACAATTATCTGTACAATAAAACATCACAGAGCCTGCCCCCAGAAGTGCTAGCTACTACCCTTAAGGGGCTTACAGGACCTAAACGCAAAAAACGCAAGTTTAAAAAAAAATGTAAAAGTATATTTTGATCGACTACAGTAAACAAAATCAGAAAAATAAATGTTGATAGTGTGTTGAAAACATAATACAACTAATTTGATACGATAGAAAAAAATCATGAAGATACCTCTAAAAACTTTATTTTTACAATAAAAACCAGACTTAGTAATATAGGTACATACAATCATTATGTTTTTTTATCAGATTATTCTACAAACAACATAATAAAACACAAGTGTTTTAATTTTTTAGTCTATACAATAGATTTTTTGTAATTAAATAATGGCTTCATATTTTGCAATAAATTACCAGGGTTGTGTCATCGCGCTTCTCTTTATTTTCTATGCAGTCCGACAGTGACCGCGCTTTAGGTCACGAAGGAGCTCCACGATCTGATCCCACCATCAATCACCCTTTTACCACCGGACCACCAGACGTACTGCAGCGTACCATCCGCACTTGGTTGATATCCCCACGAGTCGTACTCAGCGCTTCTCCTCCACTTTTATTAAGCGCACAGTCAAAGTGTGGAACTCTCTGCCGGCATCTGTCCTACATTTAACCCGACTGCATTCAAAGCAAGACTGAACAGGCATCTTCTGGGCACGCTCATTTCATCATAGACCTCATCTATCGCTTACCATCAGGCGTGATCGGGGTCAAGAACGGGCCCATTTAGTAATAAAAAAAAAAACGTAAGCCCATTAACTAGAAACCCAGGAAACCCTCCCATATCCCTCCTGTCATTATAATCCATACAGAACAATGTTCCCTAGTTTATGCCCTCTCAAAGACGACATTGTTTACGATTTGTTTTTCTCCCCGACGTATTCAATACTTGTTTTGTTAGCCAACGATAAACTACGGAGTTGGCAAAAGACTAATGTTTTGAGATAAAAAAAACGGATGTTTATGGTTCTTGGGAGAAAAAAAAAACACGGAAATGTTTTGATGTTTAATTAGCATAACCGATATGCTAAATTTATGATTTGAGTACGTAAACATTACGCCTATACACAAGAGAATATACGCTAATATTATGCCATATAGTGGATGGATGCATGACGTGGATCTTTGACAGTCGTTACGGGTAGTCAGAAGCCCGAAAATCTGACAACCAGTCTTACCAAGGGTATCGTATTACCCAGTAAATGGGTTGTGGAGGTCAGATAGGCAGTCGCTCCATGTAAAATACTGGTATTCAGCTGCATCCGGTTAGACTGGAAGCCGACCCCAACATTGTTGGGAAAAGGCTAGGTAGATGATGATGATTATGACATGTAGTAAGTTACAGGTGTCGCCTATTACCATTAGTTGGGCACAAATCCAGACTGGAGGTTGTTACTGAGAAAATAATAAGGTATAAAAAAAGCCAACAAAATAAACTTCGACCTGAGAATTAAACCTTCGTTGGTTTAGAGTAATGTTCGATAGTGCGACGGCTAAGAACCCAGGGGGGTTCTAACCGAACGTTGTTGAAATTTTACGTAGGTTATCAAAAAAAATATGAGGTCGTCACTGGAAAGGAGAAAATGCGGATTTGGACCAAAATGAGTTTTATATAACATATCGTTGGAAGAGGTTGTTTTTCGGACGGACTGTAAAAAAGGTTTTTTAAATGTCTAATCTTACTTCAGTATAGGTACTCAATGTTATCAAAAGCTTTGCGAAATCTTATTTTTAATAGGTGAAGAAATTCGCCAAAAGAAGTCTACACCTGCAAAATTTCACATGAAAATACTTAGAACAAGACCTAGGTATAAGGCAGTACAGGCCGACGCCAGTCTCCCAGAGACAAAGTTCTTGAAAGTCTGAAGAGCCAGTAATTTCACAGGCGCAACCCGGAACAATGCATTGCAGCTTGCCCGCAGAAATAGGGGTGGAGGTACTTTTCCAGATAAAATACAGTCCATTCACATTTAGGTACCTCTGACAGTAACAACCTAACAGCAACTTTATGGTCACGAGAATAAAGACCACAATGATTTTGACATACTTGTCAATGGCCGATGCATTCCACCAGTTTCTATGACAAATCTTTTACTGTTCAAGCAGTACGGTTATGGAATGACTTGCCCGTGTCCGTAAGGCGTGCTCAATCTTTGTCCACTTTTAAAATTATGGTTAAAAAGCACTTCTTCTCTCCTTAAACATCATCAGTACTTATATTTTCTTTGCTCCTGTTTCATGTTTATTATTGTATGTATATATTTATTTAGATTAGTATAATATACTTTATGTATGTATTTATTGTATTATATAAATGGTACACCACAGACTACCTACAGTATTTGTCTGTCCTTCCCCTTTTTAATCCATCCAAAGGTTGTCTTTAAAAGATCGCTTTTAGCGATAAGACCGCCCATTGTGTCACCCTTTGTACAGTTTCTATAATTATGTCTGTAATTTATATGGTGTACATAATAAAGAGTATTCTATTCTATTCTATTCTATTCTATCAACCTTAATAGAATGAGAATAAAGATTACTGTGACTTGGACAGTGTTGCAAAATCAGAGGTAATAAAATAACTGTGTTTACAAGGAGTTCAGCTGTTACTTCGAGCTGCTGATGACGTAAGATAATGAGGACCTAAGGGCAACGAGATAAGGGGGCTGCCATCACTTAAATTACGGACCCCGGATAAAAACTTCAAAAACCCTTGGCATTTGGGTGAAATAAAAAAGAATCCCCGGAATCCCTCGAAAAAATAAAATACAATAAAATAAAAACATCGTTAAGTATCATATTTTTTTTCTTATTTTAAGAATATCAACTTAAACCTCAATAATATAAATGAAACGCTTAATTGATTAATCAATTAAACACTCTTCTCTAAGTGAGAGGTATTCTGGTAACAAAAGAGAAAAGGTTGTACAAACCTACTTACAGAAAATATAAAAAAAAATGTAAATCAAACGCAAATTATTAATTGTCACGATCGCACATATTTGCCGCGCAGCTAATTTTTAACTATGATTTAATTTTATGCTTTAATTAATTGCAAATCATTCAAAGTCGGATTTCCCCTAAACACAGAAAGTGTCCGGGTTTCAACCGGACACTTTATAGAACCCCGCCCGGACGCTTCCCAGACGCCCACCAAACTAGGACAAATCCGGGGAAACCCGGACGGCATGGCAGCCCTATAAGGACCTTTTTTCTACGTAATCAAAGATTTTTTTTTTTTAAGAAATGCTGCATTCTTTACGCTGTTTCAACTGGAAATGTTAATTTCATAACATAACGCCTGTAATCCCTGAAGGGTTAGACAGAGTTGTACCTTTATTACACCAACATTTCCCCAGTTATGTTTAAATCCCATGTAATAGGGGGCGAGCCTATTGCCATCAGCCGGACACAATTCCAACCTCCAGGCTGCTACTGAGAAAATTCTGATGAAAACACTTTACTCGACTTGGGAATTCTTCTTCTTCGTGTCGCTGGCACGACTGTATTTTAAATCTTGTTTTCCCAAAACTTTGCCACTTCCACGACGTTGTCAGTGGCAGCGCAGAGGTCACTTTGACTGCATGTTTTGGGACACAGAGGGCAGGATAGGAGGTGGAGCATGGTTTGTGACATAGCTCCGCAATCACACCCTTCTGCCGTTGCGTCAAGGTAGCCCCATTTTACCAGGTTGGACTTACATCTTCCCACTTGTGTCCGGAGACTGTTCAGAGATTACCAAGTCGGCCACGGAAGGTTACACCCTGCAGGGAGATGCTCCTTTGGTGGTAAGTAGTGAGTAGGAGGGGGAAGAGTATCCTGCCACAGTTTGCACTTGGGAATTGAATCCAGGACTTCATCCTCAGCAGACCATGAGGCAATGTTAATTTCCCAAGTAATTTACTTTCGCAAAAAGACTTGCATACCATTGAAACACAAAACTCAGCTTGCGAAATATCTCATTCATCATTCTTTATTCGATAACTTCAAACTAGCTAGTTTCCTAATATTCAAAATGTATTACAAATTTTACAAAATGGCCATTCAAATATTACGTAAGCTGAGTTTTTTGCAATTATTAACCCCCCCTCCCCCTCGTCAGCAAAAGTAAGCAAAGCGCTTACCCCTCCCTCCCGTGCTTACGTAAACATTGGTACTGTATGCATTTTTCAATATGTCCTGGTTTCTTTATAGATTCATGAGCAGCAGTTATATGCATTTCGTTTTCAAGCATAGACAAGTAGGGTTGCTATGTGTTCAAACCAAAACCGACTAAATTTTGTAGAAAATACGAAAAAGTAAAAAAAAAAAAATACTGCTGACGTAATCACCATCCAGACCCCCCCATCCCCCATGTCATCAAAAATAAGCAAAGCAAAGACCCCCCCGCCCCCCTGTAGTGCTTACATAATACTTGAATGGTCCCAAATCATTAACTACAACAAACTGCAACCATCAAATTGAAATTGAAAACATGCCACAGTACAAACTCCATTACGTAAATCAACTCCGCATAGTTAACCAAATTGGCCTATAAAGGGAATCCGCAATGCACCAATAGTTGGCAAGCAATATCGATGCTATTATACTAAGTATACCTTCTTGGAGCATATTTCCAATTTATTGTCAACACACCTTTGTTTTATTATTGAAAATCGGTTTTCTTTGAAATAAAAGATATTTAAAGGTAGCATTGGAAGAACAGATAACGTTGCCTGCCAAGAAGCCAATGTCGTATATTTTATTTAAAAGGAAACCAATATTATAATAGCTTCAAGTTTATGCAATGTTCAATTTAAAAGAGAAAAACGTACCTACTGAACTCCGGAAAAGTACATATTTTCCATAGCTTCGCGATAAGAAAGTACATCATCGTCATCTGCCTAGCCTTTTCCCAACAATGTTGGGGTCGGCTTCCAGTCTAACCGAATGCAGCTGAATACCAGTATTTTACATGGAGCGACTGCCTATCTGACCTTCACAACCCAGTCATGGGTAATACGATACCCCTTGGTAAGACTGGTTGTCAGACTTTCGGACTTAGACCCGTAACGACTGTCAAAGATCCACGAATGACAGCCGGGACCAACGGCTTAACGTGCTTTCCGAGGCACGGAGGGGTCACGGTATGTAAAGATGGTCACCCATCCACAGACCAACCGCGGCAAGCGTAGCTTAACCTGATCGATCGACCTGTGCGGCTGTTATTATTTAGCCACGGGCCCCTCTGCACGATTAAAAAGTATCAGCGAGAAAAGAGTGTTTTTTTAATAGAAGTAAGGATACGATAGTACAAACACTCCACTAGAATTACTAGATACTAGCTGCGCCCCGCGGTTTCACCCGCATAAGTGTCGATCTCGTGGTATCGGGATAAAAAATAGCCTATATGTTCATCCAGGGTGTCAGCTACCTCCACACAAAATTTTATCAAAATTGGTCCAGCCGTTTGAGCGTGAAGAAGTAACAAACATATAAACACACACACACACACTCACAAACTTTCGCCTTCATAATATTAGTGTGATAAGACACTGTAACCTAATATTATGTAATAGGTACCCACATCCCTTTACCAACTCCACAAAAAATAAAACTCCCATTTCCATGAAGAGAATTTCACCTTTTCAGCAAAAGTTTAGAGAAGTAAATAAACCCCAAATGTCAAACTTTCTCAAATAATCCCAGCATCCATGCATAGGAAGTAGATGCATTATCACTGCCTCATTTACGAAACTTCGAACCGAAACCAATCTCATTTGGTTCTGCAGCCAATGCAACCTATTGAATGGCTCTGACGTCATCCTTATGACGTCAAAGTGAACGTTTCAGGTCATGACATTGTTCCGAACAGAGCGTTCTCGGAGCTATCCTGAATCTAGATCTAGATAGATTCGGGCTGAAATAGGGATGTCTGAATCTAGGTTGAGGTGTGTTGTTCCTAGTTGTAGAATGCTGATTTGGGAAGTTTTCAGTAGTTTGAGGCAAAGTTTTCAATTTTCCGGGATGAAAAGTATTATCATGTCCGTTTTTAGTCGATAAGCTTGTTCTGTGCCTAGTCCAAACGCTTGAGTAACTTTGCTGAGAAAACATTTAGAAAAACTCGTATTTTATAATAAAAACTGGACAAGTGCCAGTCGGACTCGCACACGAAGGGTTCCGTACCACAAGGCAAAAACGCCGAAAAAAACATGTTTGTTGTATGGGAGCCCCCCTAAAATATTTATTTTATTTTGTTTTTAGTATTTGTTGTTATAACGGCAACAGAAATACATCATCTGTGAAAATTTCAACTGTCTAGCTATCGCGGTTCTTGAGATACAGCCTGGTGACAGACAGACGGACAGACAGAAGTCTTAGTAATAGGGTCCCGTTTTTACCCTTTGGGTACGGAACCCTAAAAAGCAATTAAATGCAATCTGAAAAGATGGTTATCTTTTCAGTGGATGCGTTCCTTATTTGTTACTTCTTAAGGCTCATTATTAAATACGTGCTGAAAACATAATTAACCCTTCGTGCGATCGACCGCAAACGACGACGTTCTCCGGAACATGGACACGCGAGACAAAATGGCTTTTAAATGGTTTCTGCAATTACAGGCGTTCAGCCAGTTTAATAAAGAGTTACCTTATCATAAAATAAATCGAATTAATTATAATTAAATAATTAACTCTTTTCTCACCAAGACCCCGAAAATATGTCAAAGTAGGTCTATAATGTTCTTTTTACCGACTTCACAAAAAGGAGGAGGTACTATGTTCGGGTGTTTGTATGTTTTTTAAATGGCACCTGCCCAAGCTCTCCTACAATTCAGAGAGTAGTCGAAATCGAAAGGTAACGTCAGCAGAAACATGACAATAAAATAGAATATCTAGGTTAAAGTTGTTGTTCCCAAGGGAGGTTAAAAACTTGAAATGTAATAAGTTTTGTAGGAAATGACGTAAAAGTTAAAAGTAGTACCTATCTTTGGCAAGAACTTGAAGGAAATGGACTGATCGAATAAGGTACAGACGCCATCACATCAAGCTACCCGAAACTGTCAAATTTTTTCCAATCAACTTTGAACCTTATACTTCAGCGATAAAGTTGAAAATCTATTAAAAAAAAATTACAGATTGTAGTAGCTTGATGTGCTTGGCGTCTGTACCTAGAGTGCACTACAGTGTTGTAAAATCACTTTGTAAAATCTTTTTGGCGTAACCGTACCATACTTAAAATCACATCAAAATAAACGAATCCAGTGACCAGTTTGTATTTCATAAAACTTCACTCATCAACGCTATTGTATAAATAAATAAATAAAATAAAAATCTAGGTTACCTACTGTATGTCGTGTGCTGTGTACTTAAAGCTAGATTTATTTGTTTAGTTGTGTTACAAGCTCTCGTATACTTGTGTCCAATATACTGGTTTACAGTTTTAATAATGTATGTAGTGTATTCGTTTTCTGGTAGTCGTGGCTCGAAAGCAACATCTCGTCGACTCTGTTTAGCTTATATTTTTTTAACAAGACTTGTAAAAGTAATTATCAATATTATATTGAAAATCACTTTTACACGTCTTGTAACTAACTTTTTACGGACGGCACATCAAGTTCAAGCTACCCAAAACCGTAAAATTTACCCAATCAACTTTGAATCTTATAATTTAGCGATAAAGTTGAAAATCTATTAGAGAAATTTGACAGATTGTAGTATCTTGATGTACTGGCGATGGCGTCTGTACAGCGGCCTTCAAAAATTAGTTGACATTTTTCCACTTCAGCTGTCACACTATGATTTAAACTTCCACATTTGCCACATTATGATTTCAATTTAAAAAAATAATCAGGTTATCCTGAGGCATTATTTGATTATTTTTTATCATAACTTAATTTATAATTTCATTATTTTCTTATAATTTTTGGCGCAGCCCTAGCCGTGAGGCACACACTAGTGTTGTTTGAAACATTATTTTTATTTTGTTAATTTTGTGTTTCACGAACTGTGTCCAAATAAACTTTATTCTTTTTTTCTTAGAATCAGTCACAGCTGAAGTGGAAAATTGTCAACTAACTTCTGGAGAGCACTGTAGGTATATCCGCTATCCTTTTTACAGAATAAATAATTTCATTACATTTCACAGAACAGGACGATAGTGTCAATCTTCGAAGTTAAGCTGCACTTGCGTAGGCTAATTTATGAATGGGTGACTTTTCATAACACATTCTGCTTACTGTTTTGGTAAGTCATCGAACTTGTCAAACGATTTACCGGTCAGGTCGGTGATTACCTAGTTGAGACATTATTATCGAATTATCAGATGTTGGAAGGTCTGACAACCGGTAATTGGTAATGCCCCAATAATTGAGCAGTTACCAGAAGTGGTCATTTATCAGTCGCTCCATCTAAAGTAGTGATTAATTAACAGTCTACAGCGTGTATCCAAAAGGTGAGGTCAAAGGAGATCACCCATTTTGTTCGGCGACTTGGGATAGAAAATAAAAAGTCGGCGGCCAGGAATGAATTTCATTTTATTTGAATGGTCGCAGTAGTAGAAACATTTATTTGTATAGCGACAACCAATGATATTATACAAAACGTTATTTTTAGTATATGCGAAACTCGAAACACGTGTCTAGTATTATGTAAAGAATCTATGCACAAAATCTCAAAACTGTGTCATGAAAAATCACAAAGTTATAAGCTTGTTAAGTTACCTGTTTGGCCGTACAAAAACATGCTCACCCGCGACGCGCTGCCGTCTTGCGCTCATTGAAAATAGTACCTAGGTACCTAACCGTTCGGCGCGGAGATTTGATGACCTACTTATTGTCGCTCGGTGTCCAACTTTTAACCTTTTTAGGGTTCCGTAGCCAAATGGCAAAAACGGAACCCTTACGGATTCGTCATGTCTGTCTGTCTGTCTGCCACTTTTTTCCGAAACTATAAGAACTATACTGTTGAAACTTGGTACGTAGAAGTATTCTGTGAACCGCATTAAGATTTTCACAAAAAAATAGAAAAAAAACAATAAATTTTGGGATCCCCATACTTACAACTGAAACTAAAAATTTTTTTTTCATCAAACCCATACTTGTTGGATATCTATGAATAGGTCTTCAAAAATGATATGGAGGTTTCTAATATATTTTTTTTCTAAACTGAATAGTTTGCGCGAGAGACACTTCCAAAGTGGTAAAATGTGTGCCCTGTAACTTCTAAAATAAGAGAATGATAAAACTAAAAAAAATATATGATGTACATTACCATGTAAACTTCCACCGAAAATTGGTTTGAACGAGATCTAGTAAGTAGCTCGCCGGTGAAAATTTAAAAACTTATGATGGTACGGAACCCTCGGTGCGCGAGTCCGACTCGCTCTTGTCTCTTTTAAATATTTTTGGGACAAAATTTATAATGGGGTAAAAATTATTGGAATCGACTCAGTTACTTATTCTGAACAAACTATATTCAGGTTTCGCACAATTATACTAAAAATAACATTGTAAGCAAAAAGGTGGCGACAACGCTGTAATGAATTTAAGAACAAAGATATACAACGATTTTATCTTTCGATCCGCCTAAACATATATATAATACTAGCAGCGCCCCGCGGTTTCACCCGCGTAAGTGTAAATAGGTAATGGAGGTCAGATAGGCAGTCGCTCCATGTAAAATACTGGTATTCAGCTGACCGGTTAGACTGGAAGCTGACTCCAACAAAGTTGAGATAAGACTCGGCAGATGATGAATTGTTTTTGTTAAATTAGTTTTAGGTTCTTATAATGTAACTGTTTGCTGTTCCTTTAAATCCATACTAATATTATAAATGCGAAAGTGTGTCTGTCTGTCTGTCTGTTACCTCTTCACGCTTAAACCGCTGAACCGATTTTGATGAAATTTGGTATAGAGAGTCCCGGGAAAGGACATAGGATACATTTTATCCCGAAACCGCGGGGCTCAGCTAGTAAAAATAAAATAAGAATCCCAAAATCTTCTACATTTAGGTAACGGAGACTAAAATATCCTTAAAAGATTATCCCAGACAAACAGGAAAAGCGGCTATTTGTCATCCTATAAGCTAATATTAAAGTCAGAAACTTGAATTAGTGTGAACAGTAAATCAAGTAGCTTGAATTTATTCTCTCCCTCTTATTTTGTACCTTATTACCTACGCAAAAAGATTAGGTGTGTGCCTTACGTTTTGTTAATTTATTCTTGTTTCATAAATGGTATAGGAAAAAGTCGGTTGTTAGGGTTCCGTACCAAAATGGTAAAAAGGAACCCTTATGGTGCGGACTTAGTCTGTCTGTCTGTCTCTCACAGATGTATATCTCAAGAACTACTAATGCCATCAACTTGAAATTTGGAATAGTTTTAGATGACGTTTGCCCAACTATTTTTCAAATAAGAAAGAAATTCTTTTTTTTTTTTTGCAACAGGGACTGAAAGGGGGTCTTTCTTGTTTTAACATAAAGTATGTCCTATGACACTGGGCAATATTGTAGCTTCCCATTAGTGAAAGTATTTTCGGATCAGTAGTTCCAAAGATTACATACAAAATATCTTTAAAAATACTAATACTAATTAATATTATAAAACTGATGAGTTTGTTTGTTTGATCGCGCTAATCTCAGGAACTGCCGGATCGAATTGAAAAATTATTTTTGTGTTGGATAGTCCATTTATCGAGGAAGGCTAATAGGCTATATAACATCACGCTACGACCCTTAGGAGCCGCGCAGCGTGTGACACTGCGGGGAACAGCTATTACAAAATATCAGGTGAATAGTTACACACCGAATTCCCTCTTTCAGTCGTCACTAATTTGACTTTTGAATGAAGAAGACAAAGCGTTGTACAGACGCTGTACAACGTTTAGTAGTAAGGAGTAGTATAGATATACAATTGTTTGTGACCTACCTAGAAAAAACCACTTTCTTCCACAGTTTAAGCTATGAATTGCATGTAAACGTGAACTCAAAGGGCACACCGCGATAGCGGCGATAAGACCCCTCTTTGAGGAGTGGCTAGAGAGGCGCCACGGCGCCCTCACCTACCGCCTGACGCAGGTCCTCACCGGACACGGAAGTTTCGGGAGGTTCCTGCACATCATCAGGCGGGAGGAAACGCCCGGGTGTCACCATTGCCAGGATCGCCCAGAGGACACGGTGGAGCACACGGTGGAGGTCTGCCCCGCTTGGGTGGAGCACCGCCGTGTCCTCGTAGAGGCGATCGGCAGCGGCGGCGACCTCTCGCGCCCGGCCCTGGTGCAAGCCATGGTCCGGGGCGAGAGGGAGTGGGAGGCAGTCACCTCCTTCTGCGAAGCAGTCATGCTAGCGAAGGAGGTGGCGGGACGGCTCAGGGAGAGAGCCTCCCGTCCCAGCCGCCGCGGGAGACGCTCCGGGCGTCGGGAGCCGCGCGACGACTCCCGTCCACCGTAGGCGCGGGCCTGCGGGCGGAGAGTAATGGGTAGCTCACCGTCCGATCAGGACCAGGCCCGTGCCGGACGGCGCGTACGTGTTCCACGCGCGCCTCAAAGAGATGTCAGCATCGAGGAGGGGCCCCATAGGGCCGAAGCCTGCCGGGTCAGCGGGATTGTCCGAAAGGGTTACCGCTGGCCCGGAACATAAAGGGCTAAGGAAGGAACACGGGTGGGTTTTAGTCAGTAAGAGTCTGACACTCCCTTCCGCTCCACCCAGAGCGGGAGGGGTCATTTGATGATTTCCCATCCGCAAAAAAAAAAAAAAAAAAAAAAAAAAAAACGTGAACTCAAAGTAAAGCAGTAACTAACTAAAAGTCGAAAAAAAAGCGTAATTCGTGGAATAACTTTTCAATAACTTGTTCCCGTGATTGCTGCTTATAACTAAAGTGGTTCTGAAATGAATTTGTTTATTCTGTAAATAGGTTATTGGAATCACTTTTGGATTCACTTTCACGTCATAGATAATAAAAAAAAAAATAAGCTAGATGAGTTCGGCGTTGCCTATCTGACTAATCTGAGAAGAAAACTCAGAGGTCAAAGTCTCTTTTAAAGTCAAGACATAATCTTGGTCCGATCATGTGAAGACCGTGTAGATTGATGACCAACATTACCTAACTCTAACAACTCGTGAACCTTAAATACCTTAGGTAGGTATTTAATTTTTCCTTTGAAGACACTCCCTGACGGGAGAAAAACACCATAATACCCTGAAAGCAGGACAAAACTGTCGAAATTCCAAAATTCTACCACTTAAGAAACCATACATTTAGATGTTAGTGATTGAGTTAAAAGGTGTTAAAAGCTCTCCGCCAAAAACGGCTGTCAGTGATTTTGTTTATAATGCTTACGTCAAAACTGTTTGCGTTTCCGAACGTATTACTGTATAATGTGCTACATTTACATTCAGCCGAAGTGGGCAGGACGAGTGTGTAAACACGATATTTCTCATGCCACTGCCATTGCCACTCGCGCTGCCCGGCGCTCCCCGGCGCTCCCCAAAAGAGCGGTATTTGTTCGGAAGTCAAAGGAGCTGCAGCGCGAGCGGCAGTGCGTGCTTACATGCTCCGTCGCTCAGTCCTCGCCGAGTGCCTCGACGCCATTGCCGAATTCGAGCGAAGTGAGTGGTAGGACAGTATGTAAACACAAATTTCTCTCGATCCTGCTGCAGCAGTATATAGGTAATTAAAGCCGGCAGCTCGAGGGGCAGCGGCAGGGGCTTTCCGCGCGCGCCTCTCTCTAGAGGAATGGTGGCCGTATGCGGCCGCTGAGGGTGACGGGGTCCGCATGGATTCATGCGGGCCAACACCTGGCCGGGGGAGCGTGACGAAATGCCCAAGCACTTAAAGCTAGCAGCAGGACACCGTGTGGTTTTAGTCAGTCTGACAGACCCCTCAACCCACTCCAGGGTGGTGGACATCCATGAGGAATTCCAGAGGATAAAAAAAAAGAGCATCTCATCATCATCTCAATGCGAATTTGAATTTAGGAAGTCGGTGTCAAAAACCGAAAATGCGCAACCAAAGATACCGACTTCCGAAATTAAAGTTATTTATCACTTTGTTTGTAGTGTTTTTTTTTTTTGAAGTCGGTTGGTTTTTTTTTTGTAAAAAAGTTTTTAAGAACTTATAATTTCATATGCCCCTTGTTTCAGTGGCATATATGTATAAACGAACCATCATTCATTTCGTTCTTAACACAACTTAAATAAAAAAATATGGCTTCAGACCTGAGTAACTTGGTTATAAAAATATATTAAACCTATCCGTAGTTTCATTACCATAAAATAACCTGGAAAAGCTAAGACAAACGCCAGGCAAAGGAAAGTTGACCTAATGCATCGCTAAAAGGGATTTATTGGCCGCTGCGCTAAGCACAAAGGAAAAGTCATATGAACTGAATAAAATTTATTGAGACTTTATTCTTTTTATTTTATTTTTCCCTATCTTACGAACCTTCCACTTGCATGAAAATTCTCATCTATTTTTAAGACACAGAACGTTTTTAAGGGTTCCGTACCAAAATGGTAAAAAGGAACCCTTGGTGAGACTGAGTCTGTCTGTCTGTCACAGTTGGATATCTCAAGAACTACTAATGCTATCAACTTGAAATTTAGAACAGTTTTAGATGACGTTTGCCCAACTATTTTGCAAATTAGAAAGAAATAAAAGTACATGTATATTTTTTGCAACAGGGACTGAAAGGCGGTCTGAAAAATTCGAAGTGAGGCTACTAGGGCTTCTGGGGTATCATAAGAAAGAGCGCAGTTTGAACATTCTAAAACATTTTTTCTTTTTTTTTTTAGGCAACACAGGTTTCGACTTTTGATGAAAAATGTAAAAAAAATACCGTTCCCCCCCCCCTTATCTCCGAAGTTTGTGATAGAAGTCTAAGTAAAGATTACAGAAAAAATAAAACGTATCTCTAAATAGCATACTTTATCAGAAATCATCAACAAAAGTTACATTAGTTCCACTATCGGTCAAGAGATGGCGCTGGCATAAAACTGCATTATTTTACACCGCAGTGCAGTGTTAAAGTTCTCTGACGAATATAGGCCTCGCCGATGAAAATTTAAAAACATGATGGTACGGAACCCTCGGTGCGCGAGTCCGACTCGCTCTTGTTTATAGGTATTTCTTCCATGTATGTAACGTTTCAACATCACTACCAGCGGGATAATAAATTGCGTAACACACTATCAGTAGCAATGGGTTTCATTTTGACCTTTCAACAACATTCACTGCGTTGTTTACGTTGTTGAGTGGACAAATTTTCCGATCCTATGAAGCAATGGATTAGCAATATGCTTCAAAATTATTCAGATTGTGTGTTGTGCAAGTAAAATTAGGGTGCTGTTGTCAAACTGTGGATATAATAGGTACAAAAAAAAAACAGTGGCACTCCGGGAGTGCCGACAGAAGTGAAAACAAAACACAAACAGAATACTTTACCATCACTAACTGACATATCGGATATTTATTAAAACCGAGTACATCCCGAGGACAGCCGAACACATCCGAAGCGGTATTTTTTTAGTCGTCTTATAAACAAAACACGCGCGGTGACGCTTACGGTACCTAACAGTGGCGCGAGTTCAATGGATTTTTCAACGCGCATAAAAGAGTTTTCACTTCAAAAAAAAATGTTCGTTATATGCGAGTAGTGAACGACATAGCTGCGCGTGGTGTTGCTTAAATTTATACTAATATTATAAATGCGAAAGTGTGTCTGTCTGTCTGTTACCTCTTTATGCTTAAACCGCTGAACCGATTTAGATGAAATTTCGTACAGAGATAGCTTGAGTCCCGGAAAAGGACATAGGATAGTTTTAATCCCGATATTCCCCCGGGATCGACACTTATGCGGGTTAAATAGTGGGGCGTTGCTAGTGGAGAAATATACGAGATAAACTAGCAGCGCCCCGCGGTAAGGGCACTGTCTGTGAGGTCCCTGGGGGAGGGGGCAGCAACAGACAGGCCGGATCGGACAACCTACCAGGCTGACCTGCGAGACGCCATCTTCTGCGTAGCCTTTTCCCAACTATGTTCCGGTTGGCTTCCAGTCTAACCGGATGCAGTTGCTGAATACCAGTATTTTACATTGAGCGACTGCTTATCTGACCTCCACAACCAGTTACTGGGCAATACGATATCCCTTGGTAAGACTGGTTGTCAGACTTTCGGGTTTCTGACGACCTGTAACGACTGTCAAAGATCCACGAATGACTGCTTAACGACTTATAAAAAAAAAACATAAAAACAAACTAGAAGTCGGGTGCCAGTACTTTTAACCATCACTCATTCCCTTCAGAAAATAACAAAGCTATGATAAATTAGTCTGTTTACAACCATATCAAAGCTCCATCTGGATTAAGAAATATTCATTCATTATCGAGATCAAAGATTTTCTTTGATGTAATTAATCAACCGTTAATGACTAAACTATTAATGCTTTATTTTGCGACGCATTTTTTATATTAAGTTTTAAAAGTGAACATTTTATTAATTGTGTTTTTTTTTTTAAATTGTTTAAAAGAATATTTTTGTCAACAAAAGAAAGAAAAAAAAAGAAAGAAAGAAAGAGTGCTTTTTTGTGTTTTTTTGTATTTTTGTTATGATCAAAAACATTTTGGCGCCACTTATTGTGGAATGTATTAAAATATAAGAAACAGCTCGCTTATTACTAAATGCATTCATTTGTTATTCATTATTATGATTACTACAATACAATTTATTAATTATTTTTTACAATTTCAATTTTTATTAATTAGGTAGGTAACTATTATAATTTTTTTAAGATTCCTATTTTATTTTAATAATTATTAATAGGCTATAAATAAGCTGTGTTTTTATAAAATTAAAATCTATAATGTGTGTGTTTATTGTTTCTACGTATAATATGACGCGGCAAAACGGATAATTACGTAACATTCCTTTACTAGGTCCGTTGAGACCACGGAATAATCACAATAAACGTCCAAATTTAATTGACGACAATTTTAAACCCTTCGCATTGCAAATTACAACCAAGAACAACTTTACAAACTGCAATAAAACCGAAAATTATTTTCTCCACAAGCGGGCCCTTAGCCTTACACAATATACTTCCACATATTTCCATGAAAGAGTAATAACAATTTGGGACATCCCTATCTCCAAGTTCGCCCGCATCGCCGCCCGAAGTTTTCCGAACTTCGCCGAAAGTTTCCGACGTTGACGGCATCAATTTTGTATGAATGAAAAAGGAGTTTTTAAAACGGATATGTTGGCTTCATAAAATATTGAAGTGTGGGAAATATTACCACTTTCTTGCGTTTAAATTATGTGGAATACTTTTCGAAGTCTTGCCTAAATACATTTTTCATAATAGCTCCTATTTGGTTGAAATTATCGTGAGAAAACTTGCAAAGGGTAGGCCACATATTTTCTCTATGGTTTTACGGGCTTCCCGCCCGAAATTCTGATAACCAGTCTTACCAAGTCTAGTCTAGTTTAGTCTTACCCAGTATCTGAGTTGTGGAGGTCAGATTGGTAGTCGCTTCATGTAATATAGGTACTGGTATTCAGCTGCATCTGGTTAGACTGGAAGCTGAACCCAACATAGTTGGGATAAAACTAGGCAGATGATGATGATGGTTGGAATCGGTTTCTCCTTTTGCCCATGTGATAAAAAAGATGCAACACTTCATCTCCTGGTCTTGCTTTTACGATAATAGGATTTTAACAAGAAAACAGTCACTAAACCTACTGCACACCCAAGTGGGCAGATATAAAGCCAATTTGATAAAGGAAACCATAATTTAAAATTATTAGATTATTTTAGTTTCGAAGTCTAATAAGATTTATGCTAAGTTGTTCAAAGGTTCCTCTCTCTTACGATTTTGCTATGCCCAACAGGGTCCATAATTTAATCAATCAATCATTTGTTTTGTTAACACATGGCAGGTATGGTTACAGATAGTTTGTTGTCTAAATATGTGCACTATGCTTGCCAATATAATATTATGACGTACAATTTTTTTTAAATAA